>VDFB02068215.1:0-64793 GCA_007258455.2 Sequoia sempervirens | reverse complement strand
CAAAATTCTGCTTTTTAGGAAGTTCCCACTTAGAAAATTAGTAAAGAATCAAATATTCATTAAAAAATTATCAAAAAAATTGTGCATCAACTAGATAATGTTAGCTAACTTCTGACCATAGTGATTTTAAAAATACTATAAAAAATTTCACTATGCTAGGGTCGTACAAGAGTTGCTATGTTATATTTTTCTGACAAAAACAACAACAATTTATGTACATCCCTCTTTTGAACCCCTTAATCTCAATCATTTTCAAAATAAATTAGTAGTTTAGAAAGTAGATGCACTTCAATCCTTATTTTTGTTCCATCTCAAAATTTTAAGTGTCGCTATCCTCAATTTCATGTCCAAGGTCAGTATTTCTTGATTTCAAAAAAAAAGTGGCCACTTAAGCCCCCTTTTTGGGAGCCATCTTGGTGCACTTACCCACGTATATAAGCTTTCTCCGATTAATGCAATATCCTCAAGATTGTCATGAGAATTGGTATAATCTTGTCCTTTCCATTATTAAACTAGACTTGATTATTTGTGCCCCACAAGAAATCGACTTGTAAATGATGCATGAGCTCCACCACACACGAGAAAGTCATTCCCAATGCACCCAACACCCAAATGAAAAGACTAGCCAAGTGACGGATTAAAGCTTCGTATATCACTTGACGCCTTACTCATTAACTCTAAAGGGATCACAATTTAAATTCTATCAAGGGAAATCAATATTTATACTTTTCCGCCAATTATCTAGAATGATATTTCCATGTAGGCAGTCCACAAAACCTTCCCTTCAAGCACCCACCACGTTAGCCTTTAGATGCTAGGTCATCGCTTCACAGCCTTGCTTGTGAAACGAAATAACTCAACCAATAATGATATCACCCTGGGCTTTCCACAATCCTTAGTGTGGAAACTACCCACCCAACTACCCACATTACTTAAATTTTATTTACTATATTTAACAACTATTTAATAATTATCAATTTTATTATTATAATAAAATTTATATGTACTAAATACACATAAATTTTCTAATTATCAAGCATTATTGTAATTTATTTTTTAAATAAAGGTGGATTTTCCAAGAAATATTTTATTAAATTAAAGAAAATTACATATTTATCTGTAATTAAAGGGCTACAAATAATTTTCACTTTACTCTCAACTACAGATTTTATCCTGATCCAACATAATTATGTGGTTATGAATCTTAACCGTTGAATTACGACAAATAAAGTTCACTTATACTTTATCCAAATTCAAGAGACATAAACTAACTATTTAATTATCATAAATAGGAAACTCAAAGAATCAAAATACTGGAAGAATTATGAAACAGAGAAGAAATAGATAGATTGTGCTTGATAACAGAGTTCGCTAAATTTGAGCTAGGTCTCTGGGTTCGCTTCTCAATATTGGACAACTTCATTGATATTGCCAAGCAAAAGCCTTCTTGCAATATCAAGCTCCAAAAAAACTAGCATAAAACTCCTCACAATCTCTCACTCTCAATTTTACAATTTTTGGTATACAAAAACACCCTGTAATTCTCCTCCAAACACTCCCCAATTTTTTCTTACAAAGGCATAAAAATTCCCTCCAACAACTAGATCTCTCAAAAGCACATGGTTAAAAATCAAACACCTACACCCCCTTTTATACATAAAAAAATTTCCTTAATAAGGCTCAACCATCAAAACAAATAAATAACCTTCATCTCCCATTTGTAAACCCTTATGGGTTCTTATGATTTTTTGCAATATTCATTTGTTGGGTTGTTATTAACCATATAATTATTTTCGGGCTTAACAAATGTTTAAGAGAATCACCACCCCTTATAATAACATTAAAATCCTTTCAAATAATTCCTAACCCCCTTAAAAATATTTTAATTCTTTGAAATATGATAAAGGTGGTTAAAGGGGTTAATTTGTTGAAATATAGGCTTACGGGTTTTTTTTCTCTCCTTTTTTTATGGGCAAGGCAAGAGGATTTTAAGGGATAAAATCCCACCAAATCTTCTCTCTTTCTAAATATTTTTTTAAAAAAAACCATACTTGTTTTTTTCTTTAATAATTATGGTTTAATATGTATTTATGCCAAGTCACCACTCCTACTACATCATCTGCCATGTCTTGCCAAGAGTCAATTTCTAGTGATGCCACATCATCACTTTGACCAAGTTTGATTGGTCATAACTTCCACATACAAACTCAGATTTGGTCTGTTTAAAATGAGTTGGAAAGCTCTCGTCCAGCTCTATGTGATGGAACTAGTAGAGAAATGTTCCATGATCATAATTTTTTCTATTTGACCAGCTTTTACCACATGTTGACCAAATTTTGACTGAGCATATCTCTCACATACGGTCTCCTTTTGATGTGATTCAAATTGTATCAAGACCATGTCGGCAAGATCTTCAATGTGAGACCACTTCTATTTGATTCTGAGACTATGAAATTCTTGAGGTTTTTGGATCCTCCTAGATCACATTAGTTCGAGGGGAAGTAGAGAAAAATTAAAATTTTGCCAATCGCCAAATATCAAAATAAATTAAGAGAAACCTTGGTATTTTGTCAAAAATGACTATTACAATGAAAACCATTCTCTAGAGCAAAAATCCGACTGTATAAAACTTAACCCTAGAAGAGGGGAGAACCACATACTCTAGAAGAACACTAACAACAAGATGGAAATGAAACAAAACTGCCATTGAGATAAAGAAATGGCCAAAGTAGAACCAAGAACAACAATGAAGCCAAGTAGAAGCCGATAGAGGGAGTCAAGAAGAAGGAAGCTAACACAAAAAAGCACGAAGAAACAACCAGAGTATTTAGATCTTCTGTCCAAAAGACCTGCAAGGATCAAGTTAAAAAACCAAATTTCTTCTGACCTGAAATGTTAGTATTGTCATCAAAGTAAGCGAATCTAAAATTTGCAAAAAGAACATATGAGGAAGGAAAGCTTCATGGTGTGCTTCCTTTAGATGAAGTTATATCTACTAGTAGAGATAAATTGACTTGGGAATATGTGAAAAAAGGGACATTGGGTCAAGATGAGCAATGGTAAAGTACTCATCCCAACACATCTCATGAATAGCACATGGAAATATTTTCCCTTTAACAATGATACAGTCGCCTGAGTATCAATATTGACAATAGCATTAATAATCCCAAAATCCAGCTTATGATATCTGAGTCCCAATAGATGCCAAAAATATCAACTAGAGATATCCTTATCATGTAAGAGATAATAAGGATATGAAATAATTTCTTATAGAAAATTTTGTTGGCACCATTTAAAATTACTTAGACAATTCATGAAACATTAAATTGCATAATTCCTTATCTAGAAGAAAATTCACAAGAAGATAAATTCTAATTGATGGATTTATTTTTGAATGAATCTTCTACCACATTAGATTCCCTATAACAATGTGAAACCATATATCTTGGAAAATCATCAAGTTGATTAAGAATAAAATCAAGAATATAGTTAAGATGCCAAGAAGGGGTGCAATGATTTTAAGTGTTGAGATTGTTGTCATCAATTCTCCTTCTATGAAGAGATGAGATATTGAAAGAATTCTTGCAAGTATAAGACGAAGACTTAATGCTTTGAATCCGGCCAGATTATTGGTGCAATCTAGAATTTGATCACAAGCTACTTTTTAAAAAAAAATCATTCCAATCTCTCAAGATAACAGCAATGCTAGATCTCCTAGGGTTACCCCTGGATGCTCCATCAAAATTTAGTTTGATGAAGCCAGGGGGAGGAGACCAAGAATATGAACATCTTTTAGAAATAGGAGTATTATGAGAAAGAGAACCTACCTTGGTAATTTTCAAAAGTCTCCATGTTTTCAAAACAAAAGAGTCACATTCATAAAAAGAAAAAAAAGAAAAAAAAAAAAAACTTGATTAGAAGAATATTTTCTAAAAATTGTAGAATTGGCTACCTCTGAAATAGAAATATCTAACTTTTGAATAATATAAGACAGAGAGGAGGCTTTCTTTCCAAAAATCCTATTATTTCTTTCCAGCCAAATGTTCTAGATCAAAATGGAAGGACTAATGTCCCAAATAACAAAAAATATCGAGGATGGAAATAAAGAAGGCCAAGATAAAAAGTGATGATATAGAGAATTATGCAATGGGCTCGACCAACCATGATTCTTTAAAAGAAAAATCTAACAATCTTGAGAAAACTCAAAATTTTGAAGAAGATGATCAGAAGATTCGAAAGACTTTCTGCACATTACACAAGGGAAAAGATTAGTAATTCCTAGCCTATCCAATCTCATAGTAGTTAAAATTTTGTGCTTAATTTCTAACCAAGCAAAAGCACCAGCCTTGGGTAGAATGTAAGGGCCCCAACAAAGATTCAAAGGAATGGAGACTTTTTGGTTAGTCTTAACGAGGGGAGAGTAACCATCTCTCACATTATATTATCCAAATTTAGATTTAATCCAAATAATTTCATCTTGTTTATCTAAAAGATAAACATGTCTCTTGTTGAGTTCAAATTTCAATGAGGTTTTAATACAAGATTGCATTTGAAGAAAACTAGAATCCCTCCATTTCCACATGAGATGATTAGAAGGATCAATCTCAATGTAATCTCAAACCTTGTTACCCCATTTGACTTTCAACTCTAATTCAATCTAATTCCAATCACCCAATTGATGAAGAGGCTTGTAACCATTCCATGGATCATCCCAAAAAAGAGCTTTATCCCCATTGTTTATCACCCAAGATAGGTGAGGAAGGAGGAATGATATACAAGAGGAAATAAAATTCCAAATCTTGGAGCCTTTAAGAAGTTGTTTCTGGGTGAAAATTCTTTCTCTATCAAGGGAATCCAAATATTTTTATCTCATTAGCTTGCACCATTTATTTTCAGGATTGGTGTATATTTTCCACACCAATTTAGCTCCTAAAGCTTTATTTTGAAGGAAAGTGTTTCTCAAACCAACACCTTCAAAAAAATTCGGTTCACAAATTGTATCCCAAGCAACCAAAACTAGTTTCTTTTTGTATGCCATGTTTTCCAACCATAGAAAATCTCTAAGGAATTTTTGAAGAATTACACCTTTTCCTTTGGGCAATCTTAAGACTAACATCAAATAAATGGGTAGTGCACTAAGAATAGATTTAAGCATATAATCAATTTACTCGCAAATGAGAGCCACTTAGATTTCCAAAGTAAAATTATATTAGAGATAGAAGAAATCAGATTATCCCAAAAAAAATGTTTTTCCTTTCCGAAAAAGAAAGGAATTCCCAAGTATTTACATGGAAGAGAGTCACTCTGAAAAACCCAAAATTTCAATAATTTCCTTTTTGTGAGAGGATCAACATTTAAGAAAAAGATATTTGATTTTGCAGGGTTACATACTTGACCAGAATAAAGACAATAATTTGAAATGGTCTTTATCATGGTCACCTGTGCTTTAGCCATAGTAGTCTCTCCCAAAAGTAGAGTGTCATCCACAAATAAAGAATGTGAAATTGGTTGAGGAAAAGAATGAATAGAAATTCCTTTCCACAAACGAGCATTTCTGGCTGAAATTATAGTTCTACTCAGACCTTCTGCTAATAAGATAAATAAGGAAGGAGAGAGGGGATCCCCTTGCCCTAAACCCTTGGTGGAGATGAAGAAACCATGAGGAAATCCATTAATTAATATTCAAAAGCTCGCCCCTGAAATAAAAGAATGAATCCATTTGCCCCAAGATTGAGAAAAGCCAAATTTTCTATGAATTTTCAATAGGAACTCCCAGTTAACCTTATCGTAAGCTTTCAGCATATCCAATTTTAAAACCATTGTTAAATATTTTTCCTTTAAGACTGAATGTAAAACCTCATGTGCAACAATTTCTACCTCAAGAGTATCCTTACTAGGAACAAAACTGCCTTGTTCTTCATAAATGAGAAAAGGAAGGACTATGGACAACCTAGAGGCTATTGCTTTAGTGAATATCTTATAAATTGAATTACAAAGAGTAATAGGTCTAAATTCATTAAAGGAAGATGGAGTGGGTTTTTTAGGAATGAGAGCAATAAATGTGGAATTAAAATCCTTCAGGACATTTCTATATCTCCTAGATTCTTCTAAGGCAAGAAGAACATCAAAACTCACAACGTCCCAACATTTTTGAAAGAAGAGAATTGTAAATCCATCTGGCCCTGGGGCCTCTCAAGTTCGATTGAAAAAACCACTTTCTTAATTTCCTCTAAAGTAAATTTTGACATCAACATTTTGTTTTGATCCATATTAATTAAATCTGGAATATTGTTCAATATTTCATTTTCCTCCTAAGAAGAATAAAGGGAATTTGATGAAAGAAGATCTTTGAATTAATTTACCGTCTCGAGTCCAATTTCATTTTTAGAAGTAAGAGTAGTTCCTGAAGAAAATAAAATAGAAAGAATTCTATTTAATTGTCTACTAAGTTTAGCTAAAGCATGAAAAACAATTGTATTTTTATCTCCTTCATTCAGCCAAGTTTCTCTAGATTTTTGTCTCCAGTACCATTCTTCTCTAGCCCAGATTTCTTCTAAATTTTCTTTAAGTTTTTTTCCTGATTATAAAGAGAATTATCCATTCCTTTCTAGATGAAAACTTCATATAACATAGAAATTTCTGATCCAATAACGATTTTTCTCCATGAATTTTTTTTTGAAGTGAATAACATTCCATTCCTTAATTTTGATCTTGAGGAAATATAACTTCTTACTTGATTGGAACATTCTAGTTCCTTTAAAAAAGGGGGAATTAGACCACCAAATTTTAATTAAGTCCATGAAGTTGGGATCTCTAAACCACATTGCCTCCATTTTAAATGGATATTTAGCGTTCCTTTGGATATTATAGAAATAAAAGGACATTGGAAAATGATTAGATCCTAGAAAAGCATGAATGACCAAAAAGAAATCTCCAGACATTGCTAACCAATTTTTTGAAAGAAGAAAGCAGTCAAGTTTTTCTACAATTTGACAAAAATCTTTTCTTCTATTTGTCCAAGTGTAAGTTCCATTTTTTAGAGGACAAACATATAGATTGTTAGAAGAAATAAAAATATTAAAATCATCTAATATTACCAAAGGAGGAGTTATACCACCCATTTTTTCTGAATAATTTTTGATGGCATTAAAGTCACTTGCGATAATTTTTAAAATTGGAGGATCAGATTCAAAACTTATCAAGAGTTTCCTCCAAATATTCCTTTTTCCAGCGAATGAACATGGACCATATACATTATAGATTAAAAAGTGCATATTTATTTTTAGGCACCAAACAAAGGCTTTTATCCAATTTGCCTTGACCTCAATCAAGTCAATTTTGACATAAATCTTATTCCAAAGAATGATTAATCCCCCTGAAGTACCAAAAGCAGGAGAAACAATTAAATCCCAATTAGTCCAAGAACTAAAAGATTCCTTAGAAGATTGAAGAGAAAGCTTCATTTCCTAAAGAAAAATAACATTTAGCGTGGAGCCCAACAAATGATTCTTAATTAAGCATTTCTTGTTAGGGGCATTTAAGCCCCTAACATTCCAAGATAAAACTCTCATTGGACTTGAGGAGATAATTCCTCTCTCCTCTTCTTATCGATTCTTCCTGAGGATTTTTTCCCTGTAGTAGAATCACACTACCAACATTGAGGGGGGAGTTTAAACCAACTTGTTTCTTTGAAGAAGAACGAAGATTCATTTCCAAAGTAGATTGTAGACCTACAACAATTTCAAGATTCATTTTTTCCTTAATGGATTTACAACCCTTCTTAGTCCAAGGAGAAACTAAAGACTTAAACTCATATTTCATTTTAGAAATGGGAGGAAGAGAAAGTGTGTTCAAGGTAGCAGAAGTTGGAGAAGACGAAATGGAAGAAATCATTTCATTAAAGTTTAACTTCCTCTTTGAGGCTGACTAGGAGATTGGAGGTATGAGAGTATTCAATCCTTGATCGTTTTCACCCAGAGCTTCATCTTCACCTAGAACTTCAGTTTCTATTTCATCTATAAGTTCCTTAGCTACTTTTTTCACAGCTTCATTGACAATTTTCAACAAATCTTCCTTTGAACAATTTAGGATATTTTCAAAATGTGAAATATCATTCTTCAAATGATCAGCTCCCTTGAATAAAGACTGAGAAGAGTTTGACTGATCAACAATTGAAGGGATAACAACATCAAGTTGTTTTTTAATGGAGGATGGCTTAGTTCCTATCAAAGATTTGCCACTGTTTTGATTCTCATGAGGAACCTCATTACCATTGTTCTGATTCTCATGAGGAACCTCATTATCATCATCCAATTCCATATGAGGAATTTCTCAAGAACCCTAGATAATGCTGAAAATTTTGAGCTATCATATTTTTGAAAGATATCTAAATCAATAATTAGATTTACCTCTTTCCAAGTTGCATTTTCCCATTTTATTTGTTGAATCCAATCCCCTTTTTTGGTTGAAAGAAAAAATTTTATAGGGAGAGAAGTAGTCAAGGCTTATTAACCAGAGCCCAAACCCTAATCGAGGATTTACCATTAATAATAAAAAATTCACTTTTGAGTAAATCCCCAAAGTGATTGACAATTTGCTTAATGGAAGATGAATCTAGATATTCAAGCGGAAGAAATAGTAACTTAGAGAAACAAACAGGACATGGACTAAAATTAAGAGATTCTAGTGATAAATTTGCTTGCCAATCTAAAATACCCAAGAAAGAATTTCACATCTAGAATGGACCTTTTCTCATTATTTTACTCTTAACAATAGGGTTTTTAAAAAGAATAAAGAATGAGGAGGCAAAAATTACAAATAAATAAAAAAATCCATTCTGCTCACAATCAGTAAATTGGTTGTCAATAAATAAAGGAATAATAGGAACCGGTCTCCATTCCCGTTCCTTGCCAACTAAATCATCCAAACCGTTCAGACCAAAATCAAGCATGCAATTGCTATTTCCATGACCCTTAGAAGAATCATTTGTGTTTTTTTATTTGTTAGAGCCCATTTTCATATGTTTTGAAAACAAGGGTTTTTTCTCTTGTGAATGAAAAGCATTATGAACATTGTGCTAGTTTGAGCACCCATTATTGCTCTATTTAAACTCTTGGGTCTTTGCATATTGATTGGACTATTGATTTGGAGGGCGGCTAGAGGAGGAACGAGGAAATGAAGAACGTTTGTGATCTTGATGTATATAATTTTTTGACAGCATAGAGTCATTATAAACCTTACTAAATGAAGCATTTTTACCAGGAGGGTGAGAAGAACTGGACAAATGATTTTATCTCTAAGAATCTGGATGAGCCAAATTCTGAGAGGGGCCCATTTTTGGGGTTTCTAAAATACCCTTATCTTTGAAATATGAATGATGAGTATTTTGAAAACCCCATTTCGGCGTCTCCAAAATACCCTTGTCTCTAGGTTTGAATGATGAAGGAATCTTTTCTCCTTTAAAATGATCCTATCCTGATGAAGTAGTATTTTGATGATGAAAACGTGTTGGGGTTTAGTATCATCTGCCCAGGAAACCCTTCCACCATGTGGAGGTCGTTTGTCAAGAGGCTAAGAAGAAGAAACATAATCATCTGTGCAAGAGGTCTAATAATGAAGTCGTGATGAGGGTTCAATGCCATCTACCCAAGAAACCCTTCCCCCACACGAAGGCCATTTATCAGGAGGCCGAGTTGAAGTAACATAATCATCTGTGCAGGAAACCCTATTACCACGCAAATGGGAAGAGTGAAAACTTGACATCTTCTTGTTGTCCTCTGTATATTCTCTGGCAATTTCTTTCGTCGCCTCCTTGCTTTTCCTTTTAATTACAATTGTTATTGTTTGAAAATCTTTATGTAATTTTCTAAGATTTCTTAATTTATATATATCTCAAATGCTCTGCACCACCACAGATTTTACATTGACAACTATTCCTTAGGAAGAATCACTCTCATTCAGAGTAAATTACAAAGGGAAGGAAGAGGTAAAACACTACAACTCTAGATTTTCTTACCACTTATTGTAATTACTAATAAGGTAATTTAGATTTTTGAAGCCTTGCTCTTCTTCATTATTATATATTAAATTTAGGCATTTTTATTATTATTATATATATTTCAATAATTACTAACATGTATTTACACTAACATACATGTTTACTATCTCATATGTTTATTATAATTTTATTGTTTTTTCTTATTATTTGTCCATTTTGTGAGTGTTATATTTAGTTTTTATAATTTGTTTATTTTATTCATTTTTTTCTCTCTCAATCCATCTCCCCCAATCTTTATTAAGACATAAACTGCAATCCTACTTCTCATTTTCTCCTCCTACTAATGTATCATCACTGAGTGTGATCTGAAACATCAAGATAAAAATTTACACAGTTTTAACCAGAAGTTTGCTTAACTAATCCATAGACTGTGGAAAACTCATACCAACTATTACTAATCACCATACAGAAAAAATGGGTAATGCTTTCATTTTTAATTTGCTAGTGATTTAAAAACGGAACATTTTTTTAATTTTTCAATGATTACCAACTTTCTAATTAAAAAGTGTTAGTATATATTTATACCATATAAATTTCATTGGTACCTAATTAAAAATTTCTGTCCCCAACGGTGATGGCGTATAACACAGTAAGCGATCGTAACTTGAGCACCTAAAATACTGTGTTTAGATTGAATAGCTTTACCTTCGGTTGACCCAGAGCATACTGAAAACAACCGATTGAAACAAATTGTGTCCATTGAGATTGATATAAGGCGTACAGCAGACGGCATCACCTGTGGTTGTAAACATAACCATGTGAACAAGTTTTCAGAGCCAAAGGAGGTAACGTGTAAAACAAAATTATTTACGAATCCCTTTCAAATTGGGATGTCATCAACGTCCATCATGACCAAGTACCCTACGTCATGGTAGTATTCAGAGTCGAAGTAATATGTACAACAAAATTATTTATGAAAAAATAAAATCATATCTCATTCAAATTCTAATGTCATAGACTTCTGACAAGATCAGATGAGACTCTTTCTTAGGAATATTTTATTTTCTTTTGGTTTTTGTTCAAAGTGAATATACTGGATTATGAGTTTTGTGACTTCCTTTTTCCATCTTCTCCTTTTCAATTTCTAGAGGATTGAGACAAGGTATGGTTGAAGGTTTGGAAAGGTTTTTATGTCATCCGAGAGTTACTTGACATATTCAAGATTGGAGTGTGGTTAGAGATTTTTGATTCTTTTTCTCATCTATAATATGTAAATCATATTATCTTACTCCAGCATATTAAAATTTAGGAAGCTATTAATTTTAGATATTCTTTGGATGTGTTATTAGTTGCTTTTGACCAGCAAATTAATGAGAAAAATCTAATGAACTTATGTCTTATATACTCCCTATGCTATTCGATAGAGAATTTCTCTTATTTTGTGATTTAGAATTCGATAGCTTCATTTTGATCATCTTGGGATTCCTTTGTCAATTGATAATCCTAATTGTTAAGAATGAAAATGACTTCTTGATAGGTTTTGAAGGTGGGTTTCTCACTAGACCTTCCAATGGTTGTCTTTTGTTGAATTTCTTACCCTTTTAAAATGTGTACTGCATGTTTTTCTTGTTTATAATTTCCTTCAAATTTTTGCTCCTAGGAGTTTTTAATAAACATTTGACTATCTTTCCAGGAAATTTATTTGGGTACAAAACAAGTGACCTATCACAAATGAAGTCTTATAAGTTGGGATCATGTTTGTAGACCAAAACAATTTGGTGAGCTTGATCTTTGACTTTCTAAATTGAATAGTGAAGCCTTGGTAGCTAAATTTTATTGGAGATGGAATAACCAATATGATCATCTTAGAGCCATAATTCTCACCTATAAGTATTTTTGAGGAATTTTTTTTATGAGGTTTCAAGAATGGTTTTGATTGAGAAAATTTCTATGATTTGGAATATTCTTAGAAAAGGTTCTTTACTTGTTCAACAAAGCCTTTTCTAGATTATAAAATCTAGTTACAAATCCCTTTTTTGGTTGGATTAATGGGATTAATTCTTACTTACTTCCCTCATTTTCTTCCTTTGAGTAAAATATTTCTTAATGCTAGTTGGTCCAAAGTGTTTGACTTTAAAGTTTCTCATTTAGTGTGGAAATTTTATATGTATTCTTGGAAGGATCCTTCTTCTTGGCCTTTAGGATATTTTCTAAAAGCTCATGCAACTCTTTCTTCTATTTTGGATGAAAGACCTTGTTGTTCTTTGGAGGGAGATGATACTCTTGCTTGGGGTTATGATTTGAAAGAAGTGTATGCAACTTTTAGTGGGTGTCAAATCTTAGACTATGAAAGAAATGAGTATGGCTTGGTGAAAAAATATTTAGAATAAATTTTGTTGGCTTAAATATAATTTAGTTACATAAGAAAGAAAGGTTTTCATGGTCCATCCAAATGTGTTCATGATGATGCTAATGAGGAGTGTACCATCAATATCCTTGTTTTCAGGGTCTTTGAAAATAGTGGTGGTCCATTTGTAGTCAACATTTTATTCATGCCACTTCTTTGCCTAAGTTTTGGTCCAATTTGGGATGCCCTCCTACTTCTACTTCTACTCTTTTGGTGGCTTAGGATATTGGTCCTATTTTTCTTCAATGGTAAATTTGTTGGAAAGAATCTATCAAAATTTCCAAGGTCATCAAAGTCTTATTCAATAGGTTTGGAAAAATATTTTGGACTCCTTAAAAAAAAAACCTTTATGATTAAGTGTTGTTTGGATGGTGACTATAGTCTCTATGATATTTAAATCTTGAAGCAACTTGATATGGAATATTTGATTGGATTTATTCTTTCTAGCCGTCGGCTTAAATCTTCTAATAAAGTCAAATAAAGATGGTAAATAATTTCATCCTCCTTTGGGTTTCTTGAAAATTAACATTGATGGTTCTTCTTGTGATAACTTAGTAGCTACAAGGATAAGTGAAGTTAGATGGGATGGTATTGATTTAGTTCACTTGTTTTTTCTATTGCTATGGAGACTAGTACTAATAATCATATGGAGGCCCATACTCTCCTTGTAGCATTTGAGAAAGCTTGTGAACTAGGTTAGAAGATTATTTGTGAGATGGATTCTATGATATTAGCTATCCTTTTGAATCATGACATATTTCAAGATTCTTCTTGGAGGTTGGCTTCTTATGCTGATTAGATTCTATGTCTTTCACATAATTTTGAATTTGTCTCCTTTGTTCATATTCTTGGTAAATGGAATTTTGTTGCAGACAATTTGATTAAATGAGCCTCTAATGTTAATCATACTTAGAAAGTCATAGATTAGGCATCTCTTTCTTATGTTGAATCTTCGTAGTTTTGGTTTAATATGGTTGATTTGTTCTATATTAGATTTCTTAGTTTTGATTCCTATAGGTGGAGAGTTTGTGGTTAACCTCCTTGATTCTTTACTCTTTAGAGTTTAATGACAAATTATGACATTTTGAAAATCTTTATATAATTTTTTAAGATTCCTTTGATTCATATATTATTTTTGAAAAAAAAAGAAAAAGAACATTTTTAACTTTCTAATTAAAAAGTGAGTAAATATTTATACTAAACATATTTAGTAGTACCGAATTAAAATTTTCTGTACCCATTGCTGATAGTGTATAACACAATGTGCTATCATAACTTGATCATCTAAAATACTGTACTTTGGTTCCTTAATAGACATATATTAATAGCGCTACCATCCTAAGTGAACCTACAGGATAAACTATTATCAATCTAGTATTTAATCATGAAACATGATCAAATATATTGATGCAAAAAATCACACACAATTTCAATCGAAAAAAATTTACAATCCTATTTATCTCCTATTTATCTATTATTGAGTTGACCCAGAGTAAACTGAAAACAACCGATTGCAAATGCTATTAAAGAGCTGTTGGAATTTTGAAACAAACGTCCACGTTGAGAGTGATATTAGGCGTACAGCAGACGGCATCACCTGTGGTAGTAAACATAAGACCCTCAATAACCGAAGTAACTTGTAAAAAAAATTATAATAATATGATTTGCTGACGACATTGTATTTTGACAGCTAGATAAACAGCTCAGAATGCCCATTTCTTGCCAAGTAGTATAGCGGCGCGTGTGAATATCAACTTCAATTCTCATTTTCTTTGGTAAATAGCACTCGGTTTTTGGCTTGCCATCAAAATAAATATAATCAGGTGACTAGGTTTGTCTTCTTCTGTCCTTGGCTAGTGGATTACCGTCCATTGCGGTCGGTGTGTTAAACTATCAAACCATCTGGTAGAGTTCAAAGTGAAACGTAAGTTACTCCACTAAGTTGCAGCGCAGCCCTTGTTTGCTAATCACATCGTAGTTTCACAGCTATAAAACTTTAGCAAAGCTTTTTAAAAGAATCAGAATGCCCACTTGTTGCCAAGGAGTATAGCGCGTGGAATCCAGCCATAAGGTTGTAATTACCTTGACTTCGCCTAGGTGCAACAGCGAACAACTTTGTCACCCATTTGTATGCAATGCTACTTTGATAAATCAATTCAATGTGAGTTGCAGTTTCCCCATTCATGGCTTCGTTTACATCATCTTGCCCATTAAATGTGGCTGAGGATGCTTTTGGTGAAATGTTGTATCAAGGAGAAAAGATACGACCATCTGCATCCCCTCAACTTTATGATGTTTTCATTAATCATCGAGGCCCTGATGTCAAAGACACCCTGGCTCTTGAACTTTATAATTCTCTTGATATGGTGGGAATCCGAGCGTTTCTTGATTGCAAAGAAATGGATTTGGGTGATTTGTTTCCTTCCATAATTAAGAATGCCATTTACTCTTCATCAGTACATATTGCCATTTTCTCTAGAAGATATGCACAGTCCATTTGGTGTTTAGCAGAGCTTACTCTGATGTTACAAACTAAAAGAAAGATTATTCCAATATTCTATGATGTTTCACCTTCCGACCTCAGATACGTAGAAAAGGGAGTGTACGCTGATTCATTTAATAAACACATAGAGAAGCGCAGGTATCTCGACAAACTTGACACCTGGAAAGGAGCCCTCCGCTGTGTTTCATACATCTCTGGCTGCGAATTCAACTCAAATAACGAGTAAGAATTTTTCTTCTAACAAATTCTTCATAATTTTTTCTCCCCACAAAGTTTTATGATTTTAATCTGGCCCGATCTGATGAAATTATTGTTTTCATTGTAAAATTCAAGCAATCTTGAAAGACTATGTAAAATTGTATTGTCCGCTGTCCGAAGAGAGGTAGAAAAGACAAGATCTTTAGAAGTTGCAAGGTATCCTATTGGAATTACAGAATTGGTTGAAGACTTTGAAAGGACATGCTGGCAGAAGATGGAGGAAAAAGTTAAAGTGATTGGCATCTATGGTATGGGTGGGTCTGGTAAGACCACCCTTGCCAAAGAATTGTTCAACCAAAAGCGTTCAGAATTCAGTGGATCATGCTTTTTGTTTGACGTGCGAGAAGCAGCATCCAACGGTAAATTGACTTCTTTACAAACAAAGCTTCTTAAGGATCTGGTGCAGGACAATCGCGAGTTTGACAGTATTCCTGAAGGATGGAGCTATCTCAGGTCTCGCCTTGTGAACAACCCTTTTATGAGCTTCTTAATCGTTATAGATGATATAGATCACACAAGCCAGCTGAATGCCTTACTGGTTAGGGATCTTTTAGTCAATAATTCTCCTAGTTTGATAATCGTCACAGCCCGTGATGAGAGAGTTCTGATAAGAGCAGGAATTAATTCCTTCTATAAGATGAAAGAAATGAATGTCCATCACAGCAAAGAGCTCTTCTGTTGTTACGCCTTCCACCAACCGTATCCAATAAGGGGATATGAAAATTTGGTTGAAAGCTTCGTGAAAGAATGTGGAGGTTTGCCTCTGTCTCTGCAGGTGTTGGGTGGACTTGTTTTCGGTGGTACTGATAAGCACTATTGGAAACTAGTATTGGATAAAGTGAGGAAAACTCTACCCCAAGATATAATGCAGACACTTAGAATAAGCTTTGATTCGCTCGATGCTGAACAAAAGCAGGTATTTATGGACGTTGCATGCTTTTTTGTTAACAAATCTCGTCATATGGCTTTAAGAATATGGGAAGCATCAGGGTGGAGGGCTGAGCATACACTTCAGGTCTTAATGGATAAATGTCTTGTTGAAGTTCAAGTGGGAAGGACTTACTGGAACAGATTTGACTCCGAAAGCATTCCTCTTTTGAGAATGCATAACCACATCCAGGATCTCGGCAGAGAAATTTCGTCTGAATTGAGCAGTCCTTGTCGACTATGGCGTTCGCAGCATCTTCATTCTCAGGTTTGTTTCTCCTCCTAAGTTTGTTGTCCACTTTACGGTATTAAAATATGTGTTTATATAGCTTGATTGTTGTTTTTCTCACTGAAGCATGACAAAATTTTAGCTTCATCCTCAATTGCAGGAAGAAAAGGGATTCAAGAATATACTTGCTGGGATCGGTTGTCGTAGTTTCAGGTGTCTCAATTCCATTTTTGAGCAGCACACGGCTTTTCAATTCAGATTTTTTTTAGGTAATTTAAATGATTGTGAGGGTCCATCCACTGGTTTGCTGTGGCTTGAACTTGACCTAAGTATGTTGGAAAAGCTGGATGAACATGAAAATATAGAAGGAGATGAAGTTATGACAAGCATGTTCACTATTCCTTCATGGATTCCTCTCCAAAATTTGCACTATTTAAAAATTTCCCATGGATGTTTCCGAAGTTTGTGGTGGAGTGACCAACAGGTAATATACTCTTCTATAGTTGAGCATTAAGTCTGGTTAAAGATGATATCATATAAAATGAGTTCTTAAAGTAACTATTGTGACCATTATTTAGACTTGGAGAATAGGTAATTTACACAAATTATTTTCAAATTTCAGGCCCCCCTACAGTTAAAAGAGCTTGTGCTTGACGAAACAAACTTGGAAGAGTTTCCAAATTCATTAGGAGTGTTAAGTCATTTAGAAAACCTAGTCCTTACAGGAAGAGAAGAATGGAACGAAACAGAATGGAATAGTTCCATGAAAATTGATGGGAGATTCATCTCAAACTCACTTGGAAAACTCACTAATCTTAGAAGTCTGGTTTTGACGGATTTCACATTAAGTGGGGAATTGAGTTTGGAGAGTAGCATGGAGTCAACTACTCTTGGGGCTCAAATTGTCAGCCTTGAAAAGATAGATATAAGGAATGTAAAACTTATATCTAAGGTTTCAATTATTGGACATTACCTTCTCAGCCTTAAATCTCTCCATCTTGAATCCTTGGAAAGTTTATTTGAAGTGGATTTAGGATTGGCAGCCACGCAGAATGATCTAATGGATGGAAAATCAAAACCAAGAGTAGAAGAGTTTCCATGTTGTGCAGGTCTATGCTGCTTAGAGAGAATCACCATTGATGGATGTTCGAAGTTACAGAAGATCAAAGGTATTGAAGAGTTGCAAGGACTGAAATATCTACATCTTTCAGCTTGCACTGTAGCTATATTGGGGTGTATTAAAATGTGGCAGGTATTGCACAGTTTGTCTTGTACAATTACGTGTGTCGTTTTGATAGGAGAGTAGTTTTATATATAATATTTTTAGTTGAAACTCCGTGTTTTTAATTTACTCTTACATATTTATTGGACTAATTAGTCTCTTTGTCAATTCAGAGAATACCGTCAGATGTTACTAGTTTTATTTGGGAATCAAATGTTGACGTGGAGAGCTTTCTACAACTACTCAATGTGTCATCTTCTCTTATTAGGCGAGATGGCACGGTTACTAAAATTGGGAGTGATCCCAAAGCCGAGTTAGTGGTTCCTGTGACAGAACAAACTAGTGTAATTATCATATTTATGTTAGTTGAAAGTGTATTTAATGGGAAAGATTGCCGGAAAACTTTGAAGATTCCTCCTGTGGACTGGATGGTGGCTTCTATTGGGAGAGGAATTCATATTGCTGCTGTTGTAGTCAGCGAAGAAGAAAAACTGATCAAGATGCGATATGGGATGTCCAATTGAATTCCGATGGTGTCAGATGGTACAGTAAGGAAGGGCTTTATAGTAACCATCGAAAAAAGAGGCGAATGGAAAGCCCTACCACTACTTCAACATCTTTGTTCTCAGGTTTGCTGCTTCTTCTATATCTGTAATCCGCATCATATGTGTTAAAATTTATGTGTGCTAATTAGCTTGTCTGTTCTCTTGTTGACTAGAGCACAAAAATGTATTTGTAGGAAAAAAAAGATTTGCATAGAGAGCACATGTTTGATAAAGAGGTCACTCGCATTGATTTGGGAATGAATGGCTTGGTAATCCCCAAATATCAGGCGGAGAAATATTTTCCGGTGGATAAAAATCCAAAAGAAAGGGGGGTGTTGCTGACATTTGAAGATAGGACGGGGAAAGAATGGCAGTTCCGGTACTCGTACTGGAGAAGGAAGGACAGCATGGTGTTCACCCAGGGCTGGAATCATTTCGTCCATGGCATGAAGCTTCGTCGACGGGACATCGTTTCCTTCGAGAGAGCTATCGATGACCAAAATGTAGAACGTTTTTACATTAGTTGCAGGCGGCCAACAGTTTGTAGTTAAAAAAGATTCATTTCTGAAGTCACAACACGATGGATTTCTTTCACCTTTTTGTATAACAGATGCCATGCCCATAGTTGCCACCGAGTTGACTGAGCAAAAGAATGCTTGCGTGCCTACAAAAGTTGCTCAGCGGATGGGTGTGGAGAAGCTTCAATGTGCTTTTTTTAAAGCATAAATCATTAAGTGGTATTATATAAATTTTATGTCAAAAATCATGTGTTCATTAAATCATAACATCAAAAATTATAGACATGTCAAATGTCTCATATAACTTATAAGTGTTTCCAAGAAAATCTGTCCTAATTTGGTATGCACGTCTTAAAATAGGCTTAGGAAAATTCACGGCCGGAAAATTTACGGCCAACAATTCACTGCTGGAAAATTCACTGCCATGAAAAATTCACCTCAAGAAAAATTCACTACCAACAGCCACGAAAATTCATCACATATACAACCAGAAAATTTGATTTATCATAATAAAAATGAAAACATTTTTCAATATATTTTATTTTACTCTAATAAACCAATTATACAACAATATCAATCATTTGTAATCAATTATACATATGACAGCTATATAATCTAATAATTGGTATTGTTAGCTATACCAATCACAAACATTTTTGGTCTCATCATACTTAGCCACCACATTTTTTATCCATTCAGCAGAATCTCTGTACCATTTTTTTTTTTATTGTTGCTCTTGACCACTTAAATATTGTTCAATTCGAACCTCATTTATTCTCTATTATCTTTTAATGCTGTTAGTGAATTTCCAAATATTGGGATGATGTGCCAAAATTTGTTGTTAGAATCCTCTATGCTTCAATTAAATTAATAGTTTTGGGAAAATATTTTGGAACTCCCTCATGACAATTGCACATTTCAATTGGGAATTTTGGTGGTCGTCGTTGACATCTATTAGGACATCCAATCTATGTATCCTCAAAATAATCAACTACATCTTGAGTTTCAAGAGGTATAATATTGTTCTCACATAGTGTGTCAAATACATTTAATGCATCACACACAGGTCAAAATAATCAACTACATCTTGAGCTTCAAGAGGTGTAATATTGTTCACACATAGTGTTTCAAATGCATTTACTACAGGCACAAGTACAAATGCTAAGGCAGACAACAAGCCCATACTCAAAGCAAAGTCAACATCATTTTCATAATGATTCTTTAATCCTAACTTGTATTTTGTGAAAAATGTATTGACAAAAGTAAAAAAAAAACATCCATATAATTTTGACTTGGAAACACTATTTAACTTTTTCAAAATCTATTGTTATTAAATTTTAAATATTGAAACATAAAAAATATTAACATTTATCAAATTTCTTATAACTTAAGTTTTATTTACCATATTTAAAAACTATTTAATAATTATCAAATTTTAGTGTAATAAAGTTTATATTTACTAAGTACGCATAATTTTTTAATTATCAACATTATTTGTAATTACAAATCACCATGCATTCCTTTTAATTATTAAACTGGAAAAATGTTTAATGCTTTCATTTCCAATTTGGTAGTAGTTTAAAAACGGAACAACTTTTTAATTATTCAATGCTTACCAAATTTCTAGTTTTCTATACTAAATAAATTTCATTGACACCTAATTAAAAATTTATGTCCCCATCAGTGATGGCGTATAAGGGAGTAAGCGATCCTAACTTGAGCACCTAAAATACACTCTTTGGTTGACCCACAGGAAACTGAAAACAACTGATTGAAAATGCTATTTAAGAGCTGCTTGAATTTTGAAACAAATGCTTTAAGGCGTACAGCAGACGGCATCAACTGTGGTGGTAAACATAAACCCCCAATAACCATGAGAACAAGTAAAACAAAATTATTTCTGAATCCCATTCAAATTGTGATGTCAACGTACAAGAAGCCATCAACCTCCATCATGACCCCAAAAAAAATTATATCATACCCCATCCAAATTGCAATGTCATTCAATTTTAAGGTGGTCATCAACCTTCATTATGATCAAGTATCATACGTTAATGTATTATTCAGATTTGAAGTAACGGGTAAAACAAAACTAGTTATAAAAAATATCATCCCATCTAAATTACAATGTCATTATATACGTCGGTCATCAACCTCTATTATGATCAAGTAATATACATCAAGGTAGTATTCAACTAATACGTAAGATACCAAGGATAGACACGTGTTAATTGTTTAATACTACATCATTCATCAAATTGTGTGAATGGAAACAAAATTTTATAAGCAAAAAGATGAAAACATATAAATATCTTCATTTAGGTTAATCAAAAATATTGTAGACATTTAGATTTCATCATCCTAATTTTACCACTTTCTATCATAAAATATGCACATTAGTTCATTCTAGTTAATTTACTCTATCATGACTATATTGATTGATTGATTAAATTATTTAATTATACCATGTCATCATATTCTATTAGCTAATTAGTTATCATTAATTAGTTATTTAGTTCTTTCTCAAGTAATTTACTTATAAATAAATTAATAATAATTTTTTATCCACTAACATCACTTCATTATTAATTAATACTTTATCATTATTAATAAATTAGTCAATAACATAAATAAAGTTTATGCAAACATAATTAATTAATTAATTATGTAAAGTGTCCTCTCAAAAGTCAATCTCTTTCACTCATTCAATCATGTAAGTTTTTAATTCCCTAATTTATTCTTGCACATTCTTAAATAAAATAAATCATGCCCGTATATGTACATTTATTTATTTATAAATCAAGAAAAGAAATTAAATTAATAGATTAAGTAAATTAATCTCAAACATTTATCACCTCATCCAAAATTTTATAAATCTACCTCTTCTTTCACAAATCCATCTAAGAATAATTATCTAGAAGAATAATCTTGCATCCATCAATCACATGTATATATTATATATTGTAGAAATCTTGTATGATTGTTTGAAAATCTACCTCCATGAGCATGAGCAATCCATTTGTTATTTCAATAAGAGGTTTGCACAAATTTTAGTGTTTGATTTTAACTATTCATATTTTTTATTTAATTTATTTCTATTATGACTTCTTGTTCATACTTTGGTATGCATGGTGCACCTAGATCAATTTTCTAATCTTATTTATGGAGTACAAATAGGTTTGATTTATATTTTTGTACTTTAGCACAAAATAGACCATACCATTGCATCCAAAAAGATTGATAACTTATAAATCCATATACAATTTAATCAATTTGGAAAGAGTTACAGTGAGGAAAAAAATTTCCCTATAGATGTCATACAACCTTTGCAAAAGTGTGAACTAGCTATTACACTTTAGGTGTGCAATGGGGTATGCTAAATAATTGTATGGGTTTATTTGAATATGTGTAGACATATCAGTTGAAATTGATAAATGTGTATATTATTTAAAGAAACAACACATGAAATAAATAAAGCCATATTATTTTTAGAAAATGAAATAGAAGACCAATTATCTCATTGCAGTATAGTGAAAGTCGTGTCAAACAATCTACTCACAGGAAAGCACATTTAAAGGCATGTCAACAAATTGTCATTTTGTAATAAACACCAACTCCCTACCATAGTCGTTGTGAAATGCAAGTTGCATTTCGATATAATGAAGGTGTTCAATCTAACAACTAATACTGGCGGGAAAATTAATAATTGCCATCAAACATGGGATAAATATGACTACCAAAATTAACAGCTACGATGACTTCAATCATCTCCAAGGTCTATCTGAAAGAATCAACCATTGATTACTAATTTTAGCTCGCCCTCTTTCAAATTGGAAAATTATCTCCTGATATTAGTCTTCAATTAAATCATGCATGTGCTTAAGATCCATATTCTCATATTTTAAAATAGCTCAATAACTTACAATTATACTTCCTTTTTGGTTCCACCATCCTGTCTAGGACTTCTACCTCCGTACTCCCATGAACTTTTTGTATTTCATCCTTTTTTTTAGATGGATCTAGGTTTATTGGCAAGTTAGAGGAGCTAGGGAACTAAGATAACTAAGGAATTTTTATTTGCTAAATACACCTAGAAACACAAGGCAAACCTTCAATCCCAGTTGAGAGTTGTCGTCATTAGATTTGGTCTTTTATTTTGACCAATAAAGAGGATTACCTCAACTCTCACAATTAGGATTACCTCACCTGTCATCATTAGATTTGGTCTTTTATTTTGACCAACAAATAGTTTGATATTATAAGAACGCAAGACAATTGTGGCTATATACTTCTCCAATGATTCCAAACTATATTTTGTTGGCCTACACACTCAAGGGGTAGTATTTGATGATCCTTAGCTCTAGAGAAAGTCTCTATTGATCCTTTGGTATTTGGTTCATCTTAGTAATCTTTGTTTTCCTCTATTGAAAGTGAGATATAAGAGCATTTATGAAGGATCTAGAAGAGGCAATAGCAACATGAAATTTCATGTAGTTTTAGATAACCCAAAAGATATCACTGTTTCTCCAAGTATCAGGACAGGTTGTTTTAGAGATGGAAAAGAAAATATATATTAAAAATATTTTTTTTTAATTTGCATATATATTAAAAATATTTTTTTTAATTTACACAAAATATATAAAATTAAATATATAATTGAAAAAATATCACACAGCTGATAAATGGTAACAACATCAATCATAAATGTTAATGGCAATACAAAGGAATTGTTGAAACTATTTTTATAAACTCCACTAATGACAAAAATAATTGTCAAATGGTATATCTTAGTGTTACAAAGTTAAAGGTCCAACAATGCAAAGGAATTGTCGAAACTATTGTTGTAAACTCCACCAGTGACAAAAATTTGTCAAAGGTAATACCCAAAAACCAGTTGTTCCATTTTTTTATTATTCCCATGACTGTAGTGTTTTGTAAATTTTTAATCAATTGGCTTGTCAGAAATTCCATCTTATGCAGAAACAAGAGATGGTAATGAAATTGTTGTTGTAAACTACACCAATGACAAAAAATTGTCAAAGGTAATACCTGAAACCTAGTTGTTCCATTTTTTTATTATTCCCATGAACGCAATGTTCTATAAATTTTTAATCAATTGACTTGTCAGAAATTCCATCCTATGCAAAAACAAGAGATGGTAATGAAACTATTGTTGAAAACTCCACCAATGACAAAAAAATGTCAAAGGTAATACCCGAAACCCATTTGTTGTTCCATTTTTTTATTATTCCCATGACTGTAGTGTTATGTAAATTTTTAATCAACTGAATTGTCATAAATTCCATCCTATGCAAAAACAAGAGATGCTAATCCAAATCCTTGAGAAGAGAAAGTTGAAGCCAAAATGTCATTGTAAAAAAATTCTTGGAGGCCCAAATCATCTGACTTTTCAAGTGTGTCTTTATTTATGTAATATTTGTACTATTTGATTAACTTCCCTTTTAAAATCTAAAGCTAGCTATATGGTATTGATTCAGGACCAGGATGTTGTCATAGATGACAACTATGCAACTATACCATCAAATTACACACTATCAACATTCATTGAAAATGTCCTCTTGTTTGAACATGATAATTTTTCATTCATAGCTCACACTCTATTGAATTTCTTCTATATTGAAATGCTCACACTGTCAAATTGACCAACATTCTTAACATTTTATCATAGTTTGCATTTTACTTTACCATATGAAGCAAAGTGGCCTAGGTGTGTTACCTTGTGAAGCAATTCAGCTTGGTACCTTATAAAGAAATTTTTTCTAGTTGCTATATCCTAAGTATTTACATTTCCATCTCCCCTAGTCATAAATCCTTTTTTCTTCATCGATGCCCCCATGAGTATGAACCTACACACTTTTGCAGTCTTCAATATCTTGAGACAAAAGAAAAGAAATTGACAAGAAAGCAAATCCAATCCAACTTAGTTTCAAACTTTCAAGCATGGCTCAGTAATAGATTTCCAAAAGTCAAAGATGAATCTAAAATCTCAATCTATAATTATCCAATATCAACTATGTTAGGTTACATTGGACCTTATTGTACATGAGGAATTTAATTGATATAGAGGAAGAATCTGATTAATATAGCTCGGAAGACTTTAATCACAAATTCTACTAGTATTGTTTGAGATGACTCAAGTGTGTGAGATTTTCTAATTCTGGTGTGAGATTTGCTAATTTTGGATTTGGTGTTATTTAGTTGTGTTGTGTTTGATCCTAGCAGCCTTGCTATAGTTGTGTTTTTGCTACTTTTTTGTAGTTTTTTTTCATTATTTTTGTTGTAAAGGGCTTGAGACCCTAGTTTTACTTCTTAATACATAGAAACAATCTCAAAATTAATGAAAAAAATCCATATTTCAAAATTCATGGCATAAATCACTTACTTTCACTCCCACTCTATGCAATCATGATGGCCTGGAATGTTAAAAACAATAAATAATGCTAAGAAATTTTTGAGAAAAAAATGTTTCTAGGGTTGTGATTATAAAGGAAAATATATTAGAAAACCTTTATAATTCAATTCACATTATGTTTTCTGCTCTCCAACAATAGATGGAAGAGCATCTATTAGACAAGTCCTTCCATATTTCTGAGTTTGATTTCTAGGAAGCAAGTATTCTAAGAAGCCAAGCTTTTAGAACATTAATTTAAGTTTTTTCTCACAATTTGGGATTTAAGTTGTGTTCTCAACAACCTCAATTTCACCTCAATGTTTGTTATATTTAAAAACCCCAATCGTTGCATCCAAATGTAAAATAATCTTAATCACTGGATCTACTTAGACATAATCACAAATGGATGTTGGTGACTCAAAATTAGCATACTACATTATTAGAGGGAAGAGCAAATAAATTATGGTGAGCTTTAAGATGAGCATAGAAAGCAATCACCATAGAAATTGAAAAAATAAAAAAAGACAACAAAAGGCACAACCCTGAACAAGTACTACAAGAATAGAAAGCCAAGAGATATATGTTGGAGGGCATGGAGGGACATCAGGAATAATTTACTTGAAAACACATAGAAAACAAATATCTCAAGGGCGAGCCAATCAAATAATCAGTGATAAACTACTTTGAAGCTGATAAAGATTAAGAATAAATATTAAATATTCGAGAATCGTGACCATAAGGAACCTATGAATGTAAACATAGTTGATCACAGATTAAAAGGCTATTTTCATATTAAAGAAGAACACTAGGGCATCTTGCATCATGTCTTGTTTGACAAAAAAATGATAAACACACATTTAGCTAAGAAGAATCTATGGGTTGCTTGCAAATTATTGATGATAAAATTAGGAAAAGCATGTAAACATGCTTTTGATGTTAAAATTAGGAAAAATATGTAAACATCTTTTTCCATATAAAAAAACTAGCAAAACAAAATTGTTATCCTTGAGAGATTAAATTGCTCTTATGCTAAGAAAATATATGATGGGATTTGGAATATTGTCCTTATTTATGGTGTAGTTCAAACCATGAGAAAGAAACAAGATTCATGTCACTGCAACAAAAAGTGGAATTTTAAGTAGTTACAACTTTGAATTTTGAAATAACTAATTAGTTAATAACATTTCCAACTGCAATTCCATTATGTAACTAGAACAACATCTAAATGGATTTTTGCATCTTATTCCTTGGCAATGTGGGAACAGTAGAAATGTACATTTTTTGCTTCTGGAGAATCAGGCAGTTCTTAGGAGCTTCTTGATATGCTTCTGCAAACATAAAGTGCAAATATTACTGATTATCTTATTACCACAACAAATGTTTGCTATTCAAAAATAGGCTCTTGGTGTTATTGTGATTGATATGCAGCAGAAAGACCAAACAATAAATCACCATAAGAAAGTATATATATATATAGAAGGCTTGAAACTACAAAAGAGGGATTGTCAAGTACTTCATTATTCAGGGGAGACATGGTTGGAGCATATCGATCAACCACATTTCCATCTTTGTCAACCATAAATTTGGTGAAGTTCCACTTAATATTGTCACCCAAAAGGCTACCTTTCCTTGATTTCAAAAACTTGTAAATAGGAGTTGTATTATCATCATTGATCTCAACCTACATTATAGAACTACAATATAAATACTAAAAAATCCAATAAGCATACCAGATAAGCTAGTTATATACAAGATTGTTTCTCTTATGATAGTTAAATTCACATAAATAGCAATGCAAAATAACCATAAAAAATAACAAAATACTAAATAGGAGTGATATGCCGACCTTCTCAAATATTGGAAATTCTTCTTTAAAACGAGTACACACCACTTCTACAATCTACTCATTGTCACCTAGGTCCTCTCCAGCAAACTGATTACATGGGAAGGCTAGTATTTCAGTCCTGCAAAAAGTTGACCAACAAATTGTAAATTGTTAAAATTAAAAAATATAATGATGAGAAATATAGGTTTGAAATCCAGATTAAGAGAAATTAATGTTTTATAGCTATTGATGAACTTAATCATATGTAAGTAGATTCCATTAAGTTCTTGATTACATTTTCAATACAAACCAAATCCATTTTCTTCTACAGGTTAAAAACTTAAAGGTTATCCATCAAAATTCATTTCCAAGGGAAAAAAGCACTGAATTTGATGTTTCCAATGGCTTCACATTTCCTAGCCTTCATTCAATGATCTAGTTCTCTAGGAGATCATGATACCTTTAATTGAAGCATTAAAGCCTAAAGCACCTACAATGACTGATTTCAAATGCTCTTAAGGAGTTGACTTAGGAGACACAAGCACCGAGCTAAAAGGAAACAATGAATTTTTTAGGATTATTTAATATTTTTTCAATACATTTTGAATTATTGATAATCTATATGCGTCCAACAAAATCTTTGGAAAAGAAAGAGCTAAGTTATTTTCTTAAATACTACTATGTATCCATCTCTCTATGTGCTTAATCGATTCAAGAGAAACACTGAATCATCAAACATCACTAATAAAATACAACATTCTATGATGTTTCCCCAGGTTAGCTCAGTGTTTGAACTATAAAGGCTACATCCATCATCCAAAAGTTACTTGAAGGAATATTGAGGCCTAACCAAAAGGACAAAAAAAACTCCAGATAAATCAGTCGTCTCACAAAAGTGTCACTAAATGGGAAGACGCATAAATGAATGAAAATTTGTATTAGATCAATCTTCCATATCTAAAGTATTTTCTGGAATCACATAGCAATGTATTGACTAGGGCCACTAGCTAGAAGTGTAGGCTACCAAGTTGTAATTGCGGGCATCGTCCCAGTATAGATAACTATTTATCTAATACTAAACATTCAAAACAGTTTGATTGCATGACAAGAATTCACAACTAAAATTCCTAGCAATTAGATCACCATGGAAGAAATTTGTAAGAAATAACCATTTACAATTATAACTCTTCGAGATAGGACTAATTTGAAAAGCAACAAAACACCATTATTACATAGGAAAAGCAATTTGGGTATTATCGCCCTTTTGTGAATGTGAAGATGTTGCTCTAGCTGGATCCCAATCATCCCTAATAATAAATCATGGGAAACCAAACCGAGAAAACCAAATGGAAAGAAATAAATGGCTACCATCCCGGATAAAAGCATGGGCTTAGATAATTTTAATCTTATTTTGAAATGTTAATATTTTCAAATATCTCAGCTCAAATATATCAGTTTTTCTAAATGAGTATAGTTTAAGTTTCCTTGGAAAGTATAAAATGAAGATTAATATGCAAAGACCCACCTGCATGTCGTAAGTTGTAAAGCGGGGCACAGATCAAGCAAGAGAGAGAACTGAATCGACATTGGAACCCAAACACTGAGCCTGACCCTGCACCACAACATATGGCATATAAATGTTGTCCTGTTGTAGTGCTTGACTCTAGGATCTCTGCCTCACCGTCCAAAGGCTGCTGGAAAAGGGATCCTTCCATCCTAGATAATCCTAGAACAACAAGAAGCACATCCACCTCCAATCCTTACATATCGCCGCACCCCAATTTGGAAATAAGTAGATCGACGGAAGGAGAGGTGGTACAACCTTGAGAAGTAAAGAGCTCAATGAGAACAGGGCCCTTGGAGGGGCCTTTTCCTGCCTTCGATGCAGATACAGTGGTGGGCGCGCTTTCTAACGGTTCACTGGCTGTGTGCACTTTAGCTCCATTTCTGACCGCCTTTGATGATCCATTCTTGCTCTTCTTCGTTTTGAGAAACACCAAAACCACGACATTTTTTTCCCACAAAGAATGAGGGAATAAGAAAAAACAAAACAAAATGATTCTCACAGCATCAAATGAAACCAAGAACAGAGCAAAAGGAAAAGGATAGAAGGAAAAAACATCGCTGAAAACCATAAACCGCCAAAAAGAACATAAACAAAATAAAAAAATAAAATGAAGAAACAGAACAAGGGATGTGGTAGTCAAGTAACCTATTAAATAGAAATATTAAGTGCTAGTGAATTTTTTTTTTCAGGCAGTGAAGCGAGGAATGTATCAAGTAGATAGGATTTTTTTTCAAGCACTGGACTTTGCAAGTGACGAGAGAACTTAAGCGGACATTAAATGGTAGAAGGAAATGTGCAGTGTTGGCTAGTGAAGGTGATGACTGTAAGGAAACTATGCAGCCATGAAATGATAATTTCCACATAACCCAAATCTGAAAACATGCAAGTAAAATACTCAACATCAACATGTAAGAGAATAGACAACATACCCATCAAAGATGACACAAGTTATACCCTGGGAAAACCCTCAAGAGGGAAAAACCCAGCCTCCAAAAGCATCCACACTCCATGTATTATTCAGCAATGAAAACCCATTACAATACATCTGTAGAGACTCCATGAACACTTCTGAAGCACAAACTATCCATGCATTCCATATGACCAAGCATGAATCCACACATCCCATGCCATGCTTCAAACCCTCACACATGCACAAGCTCAACCTGCTAACCTGCAACAAATTGTCCAACCTTAAACAACTACCCTTGTGGTTGCTTTTATAGAAACAAGCTCCCACAAAACCACCAAGTGGTATTACATAAACCATGTGTCCAAAATACTACAACATGTGACCCCACATTTAATATTGGGTACTTTATTATTTTATTATTCCCCCAATATTAAATAATTACATTTGACAATTATGTCCCAATGTTACATACAACAAAGTGGCCCCAACATTATAACTCCTTGTGATGCACATTCACCTAGAAAACCTCTACGTGCACCACACACATAATAAATAAATAAAACATTACAAACATTATGCAAGGTGTACAACACCTAATCCTAACAATGACAACATACAATAGCATCATTAATGTCATATAAACACTTTTGTTAGTACCGAAAGACAATCGTACACTGATCAACGTATTTGGTAAAATTTGTCTAGTGAATCAAATTTGTAAACGTGCTCTTAAACTATAAAATATGAGACTTTAAATGAGCTATCCAAGTACGTATTTTACTGTACATACTTGTATCTTGATGCTTTCAACACTTTAAAAACCATTGAAAATCACAAAAATTGATAAATAGTGGAAAGCATTTCAATCACTCCCATGTCATGAGAAAAGAGGTCAACCGCCAATTTAAAAGATTAGGTTGCTCTCTTTCAAATTGGATAGGCCAATGGAAGAAATTTGTAAGAAATAACCATTTACAATTATAATTCTTCGAGATAGGATTAATTTGAAAAGCAACAAAACACCATTATTACATAGGAAAATCAATTTGGGTATTATCGTCCTTTTGTGAATGTGAAGATGTTGCTCAAGTTGGATCCCAATCATCCCCAATAATAAATCATGGGAAACCAAACTAAGAAAACCAAATGGTAAGAAATAAATGGCTACCATCCTAGATAAAAGCATGGGCTTAGAGAATTTTAATCTTATTTTGAAATGTTAAGATTTTCAAATATCTCAGCTCAAATATATTAGTTTTTCTAGACAAGTACAATTTAAGTTTCCTTGGAAAGTCTAAAATGAAGATTAATATGCAAAGACCCACCTGCATGTCATAAGCTATAAAGTAGGGCACAAATCAAGCAAGAGAGAAAAATGAATCGACATTGGAACCTAAACACTGAGCTTGACCCTGCATCACAACATATGGCATATAGTGTTAGGGTTAGAGATGGCAGATATCTAACAATTAAATGCAGATTTAATTAATAAATAGAGAAACTAAAATGCACACAGAATAAATTATAACACAGAGAATTTAACGTGGTTCACCCAATTTGGGCTACATCCACCAAATCCCAGCCATCCAATAATTTTATTATCTAGTGAAAAACCTATTACAATCTTGCACATAATTGCATTTTTCTTCATACTGTAATACCCATTCGAACCCCTTTTTATTAAGCTTAGAAGCTTCTAGATTTTTGGGTTCTACAAAATCAGATTTTTCTTTTTTCATTGATTTTTTTCCTTTTTCATTGATACATGTCGGGGTGTACAGTATACCATGGGCTATACAGTATAGCATGATCGGTCGCCACACACCAACATATAGATGTTGTCCTGCTGCAGTGCTTGACTGTAGGCTCTCTGTCGAACACCATCCAAAGGCTACTAGCAAAGGGATCCTTCCATCCTAGATAATCCTAGAAAAACAACAAGCACATCCACCTCCAATCCTTACATATCGTCACACCCCAATTTGGAAATAAGTAGATTGGAAGAAGGAGAGGTGGTACAACCTTGAGAAGTAAATAGCTTAATGAGAATAGGGCCCTCAGAGGGGCCTTTTCCTTCCTTTGATGTAGATGTAGTGGTGGGCATGCTTTCTACCAGTTCACTGGCTGTGTGCACTTTAGCTCCATCTCTGACTGCCTCTGATGATCCATTCTTGCTCTTCTCCTGTTTCGAGCAACACCAAAACCACGACATTTTTTTCCCACAAAGAACAAGGGCATAATAAAAAAACAAAACAAAACGATTCTCACAGTGTTAAATAAAACCAAGAACAAAGCAAAAGGAAAAGGATAGAAGGCAAAAACATTGCTGAAAACCCTAAACCACCAAAAAGAACATAAACAAAATAAAAATTAAAAAAAATGAAAGAAACAAAAAAAGGGATGTGATAGTCAAGTAACCTATTAAATGGAAATGTTAAGTGCTAGTAAATTAATGTTTTTAGGCGGTGAAGCGAGGAATGTATCAAGTAGATAGGATTTTTTTCAAGCATTGCCATTTGCAAGTTACGAGAGAACTTAAGCGGACATTAAATGTTAGAAGGCAATGCACAATGTTGGTTGGTGAAGGTGATGACAACATACAACAACGTCATTAATTTCATATAAACACTTTTGTCAATACCAATAGACAATCGTACACTGATCAATGTATTTCATAAAATTCATCTAGTGAATCAAATTTGTAAATGTGCTCTTAAACCACAAAATTTGAGACTTCAAATGAGTTTTCTAAGTACGCATTTGATTGTACATACTCGTATCTTGATGCTTTCAATGCTTTAAAAACCATTAAAAATTGCAAAAATTGATAAACGGTGGAAAGCATTTCAATCGACTCCCATGTTGTGAGGAAAGAGGTCAACCATTGATTTAAAAGATTAGGTTGCTCTCTTTCAAATTGGATACACCTTCTGCATAAAAAATAGGTGAAAAAATAAATTTTATTTAAAAAATTGACTAGCATTTTTTAATTAAAGTCAAAGTTTATTTTAAAAAATTAAATATTTTTTTAATTAAGGTTTTATACCTTGCATATGGGGTGTTGTATGATATTGAACCCATGCCATAATGGTTTATTTAAACCATTTGATGGCTTTAGAACCTTTTGTAATGCCCTCTAAAATAATATCCAAGATATGGGAGCAATGGCGGAGCAGCAGCAGCGCGTAGGGTTTCGAAAGCACAGAGATCTGGTGTACAGCGCTGGAGTTCAGGCTCGTTGGCCTTTCAATAAACGTTGGAATTGGTATTCTCAGAGCACCAGTTGGGCGGGTAAGAATCAGGCTTGGCGAGCTCCGGTGAATAAGGGCTTTAGGGCAGGACCTCGAAACAATGTTGGATGGAAACACTGGTTTCATCCAAGGAAGGGTGAGCAGTTCAAGACGTGACATCTACCTGAAAAGGTGGACTTCCGGTGGGTGGAAGGAAAGTTCTGGTGGCCGAAGGTTCTACTGGATAAAGCTGGTTCTAGTCAAGTTTCACCTAGTATCTCTGTAACAACTTTATCTTCGTTACTCCTAGATAATAGAGAATGGAGTGATACTGTTAGGTTCTTAAAAGCAAAAGCTTTTTTCATGAAATGGGGGGGAAAATGGCTAGATTTTGCAAAAATAAGGGCCTGGTGTGATAAAACATGGGGAAAAGAATGCGAACTGAAAACCTTGGAAAATGGTTTTTATCTGGTGATTTGTAAGTCTGCACAAGATAAGGATTGGATTATTGATAGTGGCCCGTTTGAAATGGATGGTTTAGGGTTTCTTATTAAAGATTGGACTCGAAACTTTAACCCTAATGAAACTTTCCTTGAGGAAATCCCAGTATGGATAAAACTAAAAAACCTACCTCATGAATACTGGGATGTTGAAACCCTAAAAAGAATTGGTAGCAAGCTGGGGAGTTTTGTGAAGTCTAAGGAAGCGGTGGACAGATTTGATTTCAGCATATACCCCAAGATATGTGTAATAAGACAGGGTATTCATACTTTACCTGAAACTATCGAACTACACATAGGGGAAGGTATTTGGCGTCAGAAATTAGAAGTGGTTGCTAACCCTTTTGAATGCTTAAGTTGTGTGGGAAAAATGGTCTCTGACAAGGAGTGTCCTCCTAGTGATAAAGGGAAAATTCCTACTCACAAATCCTTGTTAGAGGAAATAATTACCCTTTCAGAGGTTAGGGTTCTGGATGCTGTTGAATCTTTGCTGTGGGGGTCGGATGGCTCTCAGGGCTTCTCACAACCTTTGGTGGAAGAGGTCCGGGGGGGCTTTTTGAAAGCAGAAATCGATGACATCTTTGCAGGAGCTGGTTTTGGGCTTGCCCAGGGTCAGCCCTTCCAGATTCCCACAACGGTTAGTACTACAAAGAAGTTCTTGGGCCAAGAGGTAGGCTCTTCAAGGGATTCAACAATGGGGATTTCTATGGGTCTGGAAGATATTAGAAGCGAGAATGTTTTTATTCCAAGGCAAGAAAATGTGTCACATGTTTCAGATACCCCAATTTTGGAGCATGTGGGTTCTTAGCCCTGTGAGTTTTCCAATGTTTTTCAATGTTCCTCCATTGTCCCTGAATCTAGGCATAAGGTGGATTCGTTTTTGGTTGCTCAGGTGAATCAGGACAGTTGGATTCAACCAATTCAAGATATGGAGCAAACAAAATAAATCCTAGGGGAATCTGGTGGTTTAGACTCATTGATGGTGGGTCAGGGAATGGAGCAAGATGATCAAGTGTTTAAAGATATCCCAATCTCTTCGATAAGAAATTTAGATAATGCCTTTGATGGTGTTCGTGATAGTGGTGGAAATTTAGAGGGTGCTTCTTCAGAATCAGATTCGGAAGAGGATGGAGGGGAAGAAGACATTCTGGGATTGCATGATAACATTGATATTGTTGAAAAGAGAACCATTGAATAAAATCTTGCCCAAAACAACAAGGTTAAAATTGGGGAAAAAAGGAGGAGAGGTCCAAAAACTAACAGAATGAGGCTGTAAATGGTAGGTAATGCTGCGGGTCAAAGTAAATTAAGGTCGGGGAAAGGCTATGCCTTCCCCCGACAGCCATGAAAATCTTATCTTGGAATGTCAGGGGCTGCAATGCCTCTGACAAGATTCGTTTGGTCAAAAGATGTCTTGATCAAACGAGACTGGCTTTACTTTTGCTTCAAGAGACAAAAGTAAAAGATTCTAATGTTGCTCTTTTCTCAAGGTGTTTCACTCGCTGGAATTGCACCTTAGTTGGGGCTGAAGGCACTTTGGGTGGTTTGGGCATTCTCTAGAATGCATCAGTGGTGGATGTCCAGGTTGTTCGTCAGGAGAAAAATTGGCAATGGATAAAGGTGGAGTCTTCTCAATTGCAAAACTGCTTTTTTATTCTCAATATTTATGGCCCTAACAATGCAGCCAAGAAGAAGGAGATTTGGCAAGAATTTCTTTGCATCTAAATGTAATTGGCGACAATAGGTTCCTTCTTGGCAGCGACTTTAATGCCATCTTTCGGCCATCTGATAAGTCTGGGGGCGGGTGTTGGCATGGGCAGAGTCAACAAGATTTTAGTGACTTTGTTCTAAACAACGGGTTGTGTGAATTTTTTTTCAAGAAAGGCGATTTTACTTGGACCAATAGAAGGAGTGGTTTTCTTAATATTGTGGAGAAATTAGATAGATTTTTCCTAGCTGGAGATTGGGCCTCCATGAATTGGATGTGTGATGCGCAGATTCTGCCCCTTTCTGGTTCAGATCATTATCCTATTTGTTTGAGGATTCAAAAGGATGCTACTCCGGACAGGTGCCCCTTTAAATTTGAAATGATGTGGTTTAGAGCTGATAATTTTGAGGCTTTGGTCAAGGGTTGGTGGATGAACGCTCCAACTTAGTCTGGTTGTAAAGCGTTCATTTTCTTCAAGAAGCTACAATTTGTTAAAGAGTGTTTGAAAGCTTGGAATAGGGAATCTTTCAAAAAAAAAATTAGTGAGAAGCTCCTTATTGAAAACCAGTTAAATGACCTTCATGCCAAGGTCATAGACTTTGGGATGTGTGATGTGGATTTTGAGCTGGAGAAGAAGCTAAATAAAGATTATTCTGAAATCCTAGCGTGCGAGGAAATTTTCTAGCGTCAGAAGTCCAGGGAAACATGGCTAAAAGATGGTGATAGGAATTCCAAGTTCTTCCACAATTCTGTCAAGGTTCGCAGATCTAATAATAAAATCTGGTCAATAAAGAATGGTATGGGGGAAACTCTGTCTAATGCTGATCAAATTAATTTGGAGGCTGTTAAGTTCTTTTCTGATTGTTTTAATTCTGGGGTGACGGCTTCAGGATCAAATACTCATGTTTTGGATGTCATCCTAAGTTGTATTTTGGATTCCCAAAATAAGTTACTGATGGCGGAGGTTTCTTTAATGGAAGTGAAGAAAGCCTTGTTTGGCTTAGGTGGGGATAAAGCCCCTGGACTGGATGGTTTCCCTGCAATTTTCTTCCAAAGGTTTTGGGACCTTTTTGGTAACGAGATCAAGGAGGTGGTCAAAGAATCTAGGAAAAAAGGTTTGGTTCTTAAGGAGCTAAATAATACTTTCATAGCTCTAATTCCGAAAAAGTCTATGGTGAATTCCTTTGAAGATTTTCGTCCTATTTCTTTATGCAACACTATCTACAAAGTTAATTCCAAATTCATTGCTAACAGGTTAAAAATGGTTTTGAAGTCCGTTATCTTGGTTGAACAGAGTGGATTCTCCCCAAATCGTTCAATATTTGAGGGCATTATTGTTGCCCATGAAGCCATTCATTCTGTTCAAATGGCAAAAATTGAGAAAATGTTGGTTAAGTTGGATATCAAAAGGGCTTATGATGAGGTCGATAGGAGCTTTTTGTTGAAAGTGCTTGAGAAATTTGGTTTTGGGGTGGAATGGCGGACATGGGTTGAAAGTTGTATTTGCACTCCGCGGTTTTCAGTTTTGGTCAATGGCAGTCCACAAGGGTTCTTTGACTCATGCAAAGGAATCAAGCAAGGTGATCCAATGTCACCCTTTCTCTTTATTATCATGGCTGAGGTTTTAGGTAGACTGATTTCCCATAAACAATGTGAGGGTTTATGGAAAGGTATTAAAGTGGCAGATGGGGTTGAAGCTATCTCTCATCTGCAGTTTGCAGATGACACCTTTCTGATGGGGGATGCATCTTTGAGAGAAGCCAGGGTGATGAAGAAGACGCTTGATTTATATGGTTCGGCCTCAGGACAATGTATTAATTGGCGAAAATCTGAAATTTTCTTTTTTAATACCCCTATTCAATGACAGCTTGATATTAGTCAAATTATGGCAATGAAGATTGGTTCTCTCCCTGGCAAGTACTTAGGTATACCTTTGTTTGCTGGGGTGAATAAAGCTTGTTTATGGAAGGATCTTGTGGAGTCTTGTTTGAAGCGTATGGAAGGATGGAAGAGTAAGTGGCTTACCTCTGTTGCAAGAATCTTATTGCTTAAATCTGTGATTTCTGCTATACCCATTTATTCTATGATGTGTTTGAAAATCCCCAAGAAAATTTTGAACTCTATAGGACAGCGTATGCGAAAATTCTTTTGGAATGGGGCTAGTGATGATGATAAAATTCCTTTGCTGGCTTGGGATAAAATTTGCAAGGTGAAGGTTTGAGGTGGTGCTGGTTTGAGGAACTGGCAGTTATTAAATGAGGCTCTTGGTGTGAAACTGGTTTGGAATCTATATGCTAATCCTGAGCTTTTGTGGGTTAAAATCTTAAAGGCTAAATATCTAGATTCAAATGAGGAGCAAAGAATTTTCACAATTTGCAACCCTCCTAAAGGTTCTGTGATTTGGAACTTTATTGTGTCTTGTAGACCTGTGATCCTAAATCATCTTTCATGGCAAATTGGTAATGGTGCGAAAGCTAATTTCTGGGAGGATTCGTGGGATGGTTTTCCAAATTTTGGAGATGGGGCTGATATTATGGCCCTTAAACAGTATTTTTCTCGTAAATGGGGAACTAAGGTTCGTGATTACTTGACTTTAAAGATGGGTCCTTTAGGAAATGAATGGGTGTGGAAAGATTTTAGGGGCGAGGACTTCTCAGAGGATCAGATTCAGTCCATGCAGAGATTGTTGTAGGGAAGGAAAGTTTTTATTTTTGGAAATGAAGATAAATTGATTTGGTGTGGTTCTTCCTCTGGCTCTTATTCGGTTAAAATTGGCTACCAACTTCTAGACTCATTGGAGAGGGAGGTCTTTTGGGCAAAAGACTTTTGTTGGAATAAACATGTTCTTCCAAAAGCAGGTTCTTTCGCTTGGCTAGCTATCAGGGGGAGAATCCTAACTGGGGATAGGAGGAAACGATTGGGGTTTGCTGGCCCATCCAAGTGTGTTCTTTACAACAGGGCTGAGGAATCAGTTGACCATTTGTTATTACATTGCGAGGTGGCTTCAAGATGCTGGGACTTCATGCGGCATAAGTTGGGGTGGCAGGGCCCCTTGCATAGGACTGTGCGTGAGGTTTTTGAAAGTTGGCCTTGTTTGATGAAAGGCTCCTTTTTGTCAAGTATATGGGTAGTGACGCCCTCTTTGGTGATTTGGGAGATCTGGAAAGAAAGAAATAGGAGAATTTTTATGGAGAAAAGTGAATCCTTATCAAGAATCTTATGGCGGATTGAGCACAGTATTGAAGAGGTTGTGAGTAGTGTAGTCTCAATGCCACAGAATTTGCGTTGTTCTTTTTCAATGGAAGATAGGAGAATTCAAAGGGAATGGCATGGAATCCAGATCAGATCATGGCCAGGGTCTGTTAAAGTAAAATCTAGCAATGACTGTAAACCTATGGTGCATTGGGATAGACCTTTAAATGGGTGGATTAAAGCAAATTTTGATGGAGCAACGAAAGGTAATCCTGGTCCGTCTAGTGCTGGTGTGATTCTTAGGGATCATCTTGGTAATACAATTTCTCTTGCAGCAAAAAAACTTGAGGATGGTTCGAACAACTTGGCAGAAGCTAAAGCTGCTCTTCTGGCGATTAAGAGTGCTAAATAGTTTGGTGTAAGAAAGTTGCATCTTGAAGGAGATTCCTTAATAATCATCCAAGCCATAAAATTTGGGGAATCAAAGGCTTGGCATCTTCAAAACTATGTCAAATCTATCGCTCAAGACCTGGAAACTTTTGATGACTTTGTTGTTAGTCATATTAAAAGAGAGGGGAATAGGGAAGCGGACATTCTTTCCAAATGGGTCGTGTCCTTTGAGGAGTTTGAAAAACTATCCATTGAGGATTTTAGGAATTGTATTTTTTAATGTTTTCTTGGTGTGGTGTGGTGTCGGTTTTCAAGTACATAGCTTACGTGGTGGTTGTTTCTCTTCCTTATGGATGGCCTAGCTGGCAGGTTTGATATTGCGGGTGGTCTTTCGGGAAGTGCGTTCTTTCGGTCAGAAAGAATTTAAGTTCTCTCTCTAGGTGGCAGTACGTTTGTAGGTGGTGAGGACAACGACGGGTGTAACTGGGTGGCAAAGGACGGAGTGGATTACAAGGGCCTGTGGCATTAATGGCGGAGATGATATTCAGTTCACTATCCACCAAGTGGTGCTCATTTTGTACTAATTGCCTTTTAAATGTTGTTTTGCAGCTGACAGACATAGCAAATTTGTGTGCAAGTTGCTGGGGTTTTAAATGGTGTTTTTATGAAGATATGGACACTTCTTTTCAAGTGTTGTTGCGGTGATTGAAGGTGCGAAGCTGGTCACAAATGGAGGCAATGTGGGGTTTCTCCACAAAACTACAACAAAAAGGTTTTTTTGGCCCTCCCACAACAAAACGGATGAAGCAGGTGTTAAAAGTCCACCGAAAGGAGGTAGTGGATGCAGTGGTAGGAGTCTTAAGGCCGCATTTCATGGATGCGATGCACAGGGGACATCTTAACAATGATATAGCTTCAATGGTTTTTACATGGGCAATGGAGCTGGAAGAGGATGTAAAGGAAACTAAATGGGTTATGGTAAAGCTTTTCGATGGAGCACTGTTAGGGAAGTTGGAGTCGTTTTTGGAAATGGGTGGTGCCGGGCATGGGGTTTGATGTATCGAAAGGAATAGAGGATATGGACGAGGCCACCGATGATGGTTTGATCCCTTTTGTTAGATGGAGATGGAAGACGGATAGAGAGGTCTACAAACAAACAATTTCGGCAGCCTGGGAGAAACTGAAAACATAATTGCATCGTTCGGACACGGCCGGGTGCTAGGCGAATGCAAGGGTGCCATGTGAGTTCCCTCGAAAGAAACGGGGCTCGCGAAGGAAATGTCGGAGGGGTGGAAATTTCTCAGGAACCGTGTCTTGAGGAGTAGATGTAGGGGTTTTCTGATTTTTGTCTCTTGAATGTCTGGTGCCACGATGGGAATGCGGGTGGCATTATCAGTGCAAAATTAGATGACATCTTCTGGCTTTTGGTGTCGACCGAAGGGGTTTTTTGGTGTGCTGCGTAGAAGTCTTTGATGCCGAATTTTGGCCATGGTCGTCTGGTTTAACAGTTGAAAGGATGGTGTCATGGAGGCGAGGACAACCGGATGGCGTTATTTATCTGTTTTGAATGTATGGGTTAAACTGGTTTCTTAAGATGTTGATGTTATGGGGTTTTTTGTATGGTTATTATCTCTTTTGCTCGGGAGGCTATGCTTCTTAAACTTTATTGTAATTTCCTGTTATTTTCAATAAATTATCACCTTTTATCGATAAAAAAAAAAAATAATATCCCAGATATTTTATTTTTCCAATTATAAATATCTTTCAACTCTATAGATATTTTCATGCATTTACAAAATATCTAACTTTTAATAATTTAAAAAAAAAATATTTTTCAAATAAATTTTATTGTTTTAATTTATGCATTTACAAGATATTTGCATTTTAAATACTTTAAAACACAATTTAAATTTCAAATAGATTTAAATCATTTACTTTATTATAAAACTTCTATTTCAAAATCAATTTAAAGCTTTTAATAATTTATTTTCAAATAATTTAACACTTTTAAAATTCCAAAAAGAATAGCTTAATTCAATTTCACATAATTAATTTAATTAATCAATAAAATAAATCTAATCCAAGATTAGATTATTTTATTAATTAAATTAAATTAATTAATAAATTCCATAATATTTCTAACATCATAACCAAATAAATTTAATAAGCAACTTAAGCACATAAAGCCATTTATTTACCTTTTCCATTTGCAATTAAATAAAATCAGGGAGAGATGAACAACAAGAAGCAACTTAACCCGACTAAAACCCGACGACACACTATGACTAGGGTGATGACTTAGCACAGAAAACCTAGCTACTATCTCCCAATCAAATACCATTGGCCAATGGACATGCTCGAACTTGTGAAATCAGGTGGAGTCGATGTCTTGTACCTATCAATCTACGAACAAAGAGTATATCAAACATGCATATGTATGATATAATAAAACACACCGTGAAGAGGAAATCACGAAATTGTAGGGCACTCGCAAGCGAGTGATGCGATCTCGTCCCCTTCACCAATACACTCATCATAAACTGACAATTCCATTATAAACAATTATCTCATGCAATAACATGTTACAATAAATAATCATCATTACACCAGTTAAAACATATCAAATAGAGCATCAAATAAGATACATCACATCACACAAATAAACCATCACTCTATAATTAGCAATCAAATCACACACACATGATAAAGCAGATCAATAACTAAAAGGCACATCAAAGCAAACAAGGACACATTGCCGAACCAAAAAGCAAAACCGAGGGGTATTACATCCTCCTCCCCTAGGGTCAAGCTTACTCCTAGAAGCCTACAAGAGCCCCTAGTACAAATTCCATAAAATCACACACCTAAGGTAACCACATTTATTTCCCACACATAGTGCAATAGCATTACAATGTTTACCCAAGACAAGGTATGCAACACTTCAACATAAATTTACCATTTTGCATTTTAATTCCAAGTACAATAATTTAACATCTCATGATTTCTTAAGACTTAACAATAAATTTGGGGCCATAGGCCTCACCAACAAGATGCACCTATTATGCAATTATCATTAACATGCAATGGTTTCACTAATCCCTTTTCTCTAAACTTTTACTTAATGCAAAATGATTACTATTCATATTATACATTTTCCATGATTATGAATGCAACTTGGGGACTTAGGTCTTTTACCCAAGGTTTGATCTAATAAAACAAACCTTCATGAATACATAAGCATTTTCTCATAAGATGCAACATACCATGGGTTTCAATACACCACACACGCAAGGATGGGCATCTTCATTAAACCAATGGGAAGAGAGAGAAGAAAAGAGATATTTACAGTTCTAACATAGGCATGAATGCAATCATGGTTTCATCATCACACAATCACTTTCACACAAATGCATCAACCATATGAGAGCATGCACAAATCTCTATGTACTAACCTCCTGATCATTCATTTTCTATTATCATATCTCATAATTTCCATACAATATAACATGCAAAAGCAACTCCAAAACCACATAGGGTCAATCAGGCAATCACTTGGACAATGAGGTAAAGCACAAGATGACATGCATCAGAGAATTGCAAGGTGATGAAAGAAAATAAGACTCCATAAGAGAATACACACAAAAGGAACTTCTTGGCACCCTCAATGTCAATCAAACTTTCCAAGAACATGAGCAAAGAAACCAATCAAGGGTTATTTTAGGCAACACATGTCACCTGCAACCCACCAACAAACTAAGGTCCAACATGCTCACCAACAGCCTAAGATATAGGGAAGTAATTGATATCAACCTCAGGAGACTCTCAACCAAGGGAATCACTCCAATCCTGAAGGGTAAGGCAAGATGTAGGAGGCATCATTCCTCCACAACTCAAGACAAGGTTGGAAAACTCAACCCTCTAAAATGCCATACTAAGGCACGCAAGGAAAGAGGTCCTATGACTATCTCGCCATAACAAGAACTTGAAACACACCCAACAAACACACTACAACCACACTCAAGAACCACTCAAGGGTCACAACCCTTTACAAAATGAAAGAGCCATGCATCAAGGAGACCAATCAAACACAATTCTTGGTAGGCTTGCGGGCCTAACTAACCCTCACAAAAGCATTCATCAACAAGACATGCAAGGGGAGGAAACCACAACAAAACTGGTTGTTTTCCACCCCACACAACACACCAAATTCACACAATACACAATTTTACATAATGCATTCACCCAATAAGAATGATATTGGTGCATTGTACACTACACTGAGGATCCTATCCTTTCCACTAGTTTCTTGCACCATTGGACCTACACCACATAACAACTTTTGGGTAGACAAGTGAGATCAACCCAAAAGGAAAACATAACTAATGAATAAAACATCTAGGTCAACGCCATGGGCTCATAGTGCCCAGAGTATAACCCACACAACTAATAGCTTAATGGGTTCCACATTATCCTAGAGCACCCAGTGTTTAAACCTAGGCTCTGATACCATGTGCAATGCCCTCTAAAATAATATCCCAGATATTTTATTTTTCCAATTATAAATATCTTTCAACTCTATAGATATTTTCATGCATTTACAAAATATCTAACTTTTAATAATTTTAAAAAAAATTCTTTTTCAAATAAATTTAATTCTTTTAATTTATGCATTTACAAGATATTTGCATTTTAAATACTTTAAAACACAATTTAAATTTCAAATAGATTTAAATCATTTACTTTATTATAAAATTTCTATTTCAAAATGAATTTAAAGCTTTTAATAATTTCTTTTCAAATAATTTAACACTTTTAAAATTCCAAAAAGAATAGCTTAATTCAATTTCACACAATTAATTTAATTAATCAATAAAATAAATTTAATCCAAGATTAGATTATTTTATTAATTAAATTAAATTAATTAATAAATTCCATAATATTTCTAACATCATAACCAGATAAATTTAATAAGCAACTTAAGCACATAAAGCCATTTATTTACCTTTTCCACTTGCAATTAAATAAATTTAGGGAGAAATGAACAACAAGAAGCAACTTAACCTGACTAAAACCTGACGACACACTATGACTAGGGTGATGACTTGGCACAGAAAACCTAGCTATTGTCTCCCAATCAAATAGCATTGGCCAATGGACATGCTCGAGCCTGTGAAATTAGGTGGAGTCGATGTCCTATACCTGTCAACCTGCGAACAAAGAGTATATCGAACATGCATATATATATGATATAATAAAACACACCGTGAAGAGGAAATCACAAAATCATAAGGCACTTGCAAGGGAGTGATGCGATCTCATCCCCTTCACCAATATACTCATCATAGACCGACAGTTCCATTATAAACAATTATCTCATGCAATAACATGTTATAATAATTAATCATCATTACACCAGTTAAAACATGTCAAATAGAGCATCAAACAAGATACATCACATCATACAAATAAACTATCACTCTATAATTAGCAATCAAATCGCACACACATGATAAAGCAACTCAATAACCAAAAGGCACATCAAAGCAAACAAGGACACACTTCCCAACCAGAAAGAAAAATCGAGGGGTATTACACCTTTACCCATTTTCCACAACTCTATTTCTACTCAACCATGCAAGGTAGTGATAGGGTTGTTAGCCCCACCAACCCCATCCTCCAATTGTTTGTATAACCATTCAATGGTTTTAGAACCTCTACTTGTTCAACACAAATTTTCCTCCACTCAAACATCCCAACACCATCATGCCACTTGAACAATGCCACCCAATTGATGCACCCTTGAGCTTAGTCATTACTACATTTCCACCCATCTACCACCTAACTATTGTTTGATTACCAAGGCCCTTTACAAAGACTAGGTTGCAAGTTTGGTCTTGTCTAGTGGATAGATCTACACTTCCAATATAGTTTAAGGCATAGGTATATGTCACAATCCCTTTCTCTAAAGTTTTAAATCTTTATAATTAATTATGGACAATAATTATTTATTTATTAAAAATTTTAATTGGTTCATTATTACATAATTATAATGATGATAAATATTTAAAAAATACTTTAAAATATAATAAAATAAGTAAAAAAAAAAGTGTATAAAATAAAAAAACTTATTAAAAATTAAATTATATTTTTTATTGCATGTAGATATATTAAATGATTATATATTTTCTTATATTGATATTTATTGTCAATTTTATATTAGTGTTTAAAATATGGATAATGTTAAATAATAATTATTTTAGTTTGCACATGTGATTTTGTTGACTAATTTTAAAATAAATCATATTTACTAATTTAAAGAAAAGAAAGAATAAAATAAGGAAAATAAAATAATATATAAATAGGGGAGAGAGAAAAAATATTAGGACTAAAAAAATGTACATAAAAGAGCACTTATAAAAAAATAGCTAATTACATGTATGTAAATCTATTTTCACTCACTTATTCATGAATTTAATTAATTTTAATAGTTGTATTTGGTTGAAGGATAATTTATAATTAAATATAGTCAAGTTGGAAATGATTTAATATTTTATAGGGGCATGCTAATTATAGTGTTGAATAAATTATTTTTTAAAAACTAGTAATATAAAATTTAAGGAAATACTTAAGAAAATGTTATTTTAAATATATACTAACAATTATATAATTGATAAATGTCTTCTATGTATAAGGAACTCTACACCAATTAATTCAATGTATTAAAATTGATACTATAACCTCTATAATTGTTAGAATTGATTATTCAACCCACAGTTCCCATAAAATACCTGCAAGCAATCACCTATCACAATAGAGAAGATCAAAAGCAAGATTGTGCTCAATAAGCTGAGAATTATATTGATGCAAATAATCTGGATGATTATTACAAATGAATGTGCAAGCTTTATAAAAGCATTGCACAAGAAAACCCTACATGTAGATTTGACAAGATAGTGACAAGTGTTTTAATCTCATGCAATGGGACAACTTGTCCTATTTTTAGTCCAAACTAATAATAAGAATAAAAATAAATAAAAAGAAACTCTTAAGTTTAGCTTAAGTTATTAAAGAAAATTTCCTCTAATAATTAATTGATGATTAGTTAATTATCAAATAATGACTTATTTACTCCAATACCCTCGAAGCCTTAAGATGAACTTAGGGAGAAACTATACTATTGATAAAAGAAGCTAAATGAATGCAAAATGGGTCTCAATTACAAGGCCTAATGAGGTACCCATGAACAAGCAATTGGAATCTCTCATAACTAAACATAGGGAGAAAAAATCATGGAAAAAACCTCCTCTCCAAAAAAGAGATAAAAGAAAGTGAAATCATACATGTGACAAAGAAAATTAGGACTCAAATGTCCCCCCAAGTGTTGTTTTGGTCACATAAGTACAATCAAGATCCCTCCAATAGGAGAGAAAGGATGAGACAATGAATCCCCCCTAAAAGGTAGAAGCTCCCCTGCAATAAGTGAATGTTCAAAGAAGAATTTTGAAGATGATCCAAATACGACAAACAATGTTCCTCCCCTTAGGAAGAAACACATCCAATGGTGCATGAAGAAGAAACTCTCTCAGGAGAAATGGTCTCATGATGGATGTCATGGAAAAATGATCAAGGGTCTGCATGTTTGAATCAAATGAAGCTAATCCAAACAATTGTGGAGATGCATGTAGAACAACCTCCAAAGGAAATGCTAATGTGATGACTAGTGAGCCATATCTATCATTGAAGAGGAAGTGAATATCCTCAAGTGTGTCCCCAATATCAGCAATGTGTTACTCAATGAATAACTCTACAATGTATGGCAAGTAGTCATCCCATAAAATTAAGACTAAAAGACTAGAAACATCGTGTTGAAAAGACTGAACTATAAAGATGCAAGAGGTGTAGGAGGAAGAAGTTCAGCACAAGAGTGGTTTATACTTTTTGGGACATCCTAATTTTTGCTGAGATCGCATATTTTTAGAAAATATAATGATTTTAAGCCTTAAAAATTTCCATTTAAAGGATTCCAATCGAAGAGGGTTTGGTCAAACCACCTTAGATCAAGCCCCTTTGGATAGAACCCCACTATTTTAAAACCATACCTATAAGGAAGTCTCTTTCACACCTATCAAAATACTGATAAAATCCACTTTTGATTTAAATTTTGGGGGATCAAATGAATTAATTTAAAATTTACTTTTTATCAATATGTAGTCCTTATTATAAGCTTCCCAAAAATTATAATTTTAAATATATTTAATTTGATTATTATATTTATTTTTTATTTCTTGTGAATGTAAGTTTTTCACCGAAAACTAAGCTCTATGTTCTGCACATGTGGAAGAATAGTAGATTACCAAAAAAAAAATGAAAAATATCTATGCACTTGATATTGATGTCCTTGATCCAACAAAAAATATATTGTATTTTGATACATACAAAAAAATTATGTGTTAGCAAGTAAACTTATATCTAAATTGTAATTGGTTTGACTTCAAAACTTAATTAAGAAAAAAATATTGAATAAAACACTATGAAACCAAATGCATGAAGTATATATTGTAGTTACAAATCTAACTTTAAAAAAATTAGAATTTTATCCTTCATATAAAAAAAAATTTGTTAGCAAGTACACATCACTCTCTAAAAATGGTGTTTACTGTTAACAACTAGTTATTGAAGGAGATGGAAAAAGAAATGAATTTTGATTCCAATTTTTTTTTAAATATATATTTAGAATCTATAAACAAAATTTCACAAACCACTAGTTTGCATCATCTTCAAATTCCTCATGGTTTAGTGACTATAGGTTTTTGAAAGTGAAGAAAAAGTTCAAAATGTTCATTTCAATGTCAAGTTTGGCCAAAAGTGTAAACCACTATTGTGGGATCACCTAATCTACTGAAAGATTGGAAACATCTTGCTGAAAAGAACTGAACTCTAAAGATGCAAGAGGTGTAGGAGGAAGAAGATCAACACGAGTCTCATGAACCAAAGTAGACGATGGAAGTATACATAGGTTTAAGTGACCAAACCTCTCCTCAAATATTTGATCCAATCTAGATGCATGAGAGTGGGGTGATCCCATAATACTGGTTTACAATTTCTAGGAGATCTTGATTTTTACTAAAATCACATATTTTTAAAAAATATAATGATTTAAGCCTTGCAATTTTTCATTTAAAGGATTCCAATTGAAGAGGGTTTGATCAAACCACTTTAGATCAAACCCCCTTGGAAAGAACCTCACTAGTCTTAAACCATACCTATAATGGAGTATCCTTTACACCAATCAAAATGTTCATAAAAACCCACTTTTGATTTACCTTTTGGGGGATCATTTGAATTCATTTAAAAAAGAAAGTATGTATTCCTTATTATAAGCTTCCCAAAAAGTATAATTTTAAAAAAATATTATTATTATATTTTTTTTATTTCTTGTGAATATAGGTTTCTCACCGAAAATCAAGCTCTTTGTTTTGTACATGTGGAAAAATAGTAGATTATATTTTTTTTTGAAAACTATCAGTGCACTAGATATTGATATCCCTGATCTAACAAAAAAAAAAATTGAATTTCAATACATATAATAAAAAGTTATGTTTTAGCTAGTAAATCATGTCTAAATTATAATTGGTATGACTTTGAAACTTAATTAAGAAAAAAATATTCAATAAAACGCTATGGAACCAATTTCATGCACTAAATATCATAGTTACAAATCTAAATTCAAAAAAATAGAATTTTATCCTTCATAGAAAAAAAGTTATGTATTAGCCAGTAATGTCACTCTTTAAAAATGGTGTTTATTGTTAAAAAATAACTTTTGAAGGAGATGAAAAAAGAAGTGCAATTTAATTCCAAAAAAAATTAAAAATAATATATTTAAAATCTACAGACAAAATGTCACAAATCACTAGTTTACATCATCTTCAAATTCCTCACAGTTTAGCCACTATAGGTGCCTGGAAGTGAAGATTTAGGTAAAAAAAATTAGTACAATGTCTACTTTGGCCAAAAATTGTAAGCCAATATTGTGAGATCACCCAGTGAGGACCAATCAATGATAGTGCTTTCTCATCTAGAGAAAAATGTAAGAATGAATACAATCGAGAGGCATGATCTATTGTCCCTATGCAAGAATATCTCCATCCAAGATTACAAAGACTAGGTTATTAACTTGCATTGATTATTAACTTGATAATTACTTAAGAATGAGTACAATATGTATAGCAAGAGATGAGCATTCTAGTATAGAAACATCCAACTAGAAAATAGGCATGCAACTCCATACAAGATTGCAAAAATAAGCAATCATTAAATCCTAAAAATATAACAACTAGAAAACTTATCTAGAGGAATATTTTAGGCAAAATATTATACTCTAACACCCCCTTAAGTGTAGCTGGGTGAAAGAGAGATACAAAAAATGCAAGGATGGATGCATGAATGGGTCCCAACTACAAAGCCATGTATAATGATACGATAATGATATCCATCACAAATCCAATCAATCTCTATCCACACAAAGGATGATAAGTGAAGCCATACAACCCCTACATAATGAGATAATCTACTGCAAAGAAACACTGAAAGCACACTTGTGGAGTAACACTAGAATTTTTAATCTGACAAGCAAGGAAAGATAATATGTTTGTTAAAAACCATATAGAGTCACTAAACAACTTGGGTTGGAATCATGATAAAGCAACAATAGACCTGATGCCAAAGAACACTCAAAAACTCGCAAACTAGCACAACTAGATGAATCTATGAAGCAAAAGTTGATTGAAAAATGATCTGGAACAAAAATGATGTGTAGAGATCAAAAAGAAAATGCAAACCTAATGCATGAAAATAGGAAAGAGTGCATGCATTGATAAATATTCACATCTACCTCCATTATTTATGTCCTACAATATAAAACAAATTTTCACTCAAACTAACCTTACTCCGATACCATGTGAGGATTTTTAGGAATACTAGTAGGGTTACAAATTACACAATTCCAAAAAATGAGATAAAGGATAAAGTGTAAATAATTGCATTGATTATTAACTTGATAATTGCTTAAGAATGAGTACAATATATATAGCAAGAGATGAACCTTCTAGAATAGCAACTACCAACTAGAAAATAGGCAAGCAACTCCATGCCAGATTGCACAACTAATCAATCATTATCCTAAAAATCTAACAAATAGAAAACTTATCTAGAGGAATATTTTAGGCAAAATATTCTACACTAACAATAATTTTATAACAACATTAGCAATCAACCTTTTCATTTCCCTAACTTTAACTACAAAAAATCTAGTATTAATAAAATTAAACAATTAAATTTCATACTTCTTAGATCAATAATAATAAGACTTTTTGAAAATTTAAAGAGACTAAGATCTCATAATTTTTAAAATTTATAAAAGTGGCATTCTTTAGAATTGACAATTTATAATATTCCTATAAATTTTACAAACATTTTTGTTAGGCTATAAATAAAATGAGAAGGTTGAATAATTTTTAGAGAAGTATCAATCAAATTAGCTTTCAATAATTTTTTCTACAATTTGATTTACTTCGTTCTTTTTGTACTAGATAATTAATAGAAATAGTTTCATTCTTATAGGTAATAAATTTATAAAGATGTAAAATAGAAAAAATAGAAGTTGTAGAGCGAGGTAAGGTGGTCGAGTGAGATAACCTAAGTAATGGTGAAAATGAGAAAAAAAGCCTCATGAATCTACAAGGAGAGGGAATTGATGCATTGAAGATTGATGTATCATAATTTGATGAGCAAGATGCTAGAAATCTCAAACTTATGGTACTTATATAATTCATTTCATAGAAAATAAATTCACAAGGAAAAAAATAGATGAATAGGTGATGAACAATTGGTGATCAGACTATGTCATAAATTTCATACCAAAAGGCTTTTTGTGGCAATCTTTGAAAATGAAAATGAGAAAGAGAAAGTCTTGAGGGTGGATAATTGGAAATTTGGTGATTCTTTTATTTATTTGTAGAAATGGAAAAGAAACTTTAATCCCCTAAACTTTAACTTGGGAGATGGCCCAATGTGGATATGCCTATATAATTCCCCTTATGAATATTGGTTAGAAAGATGCTTGACATGAATAGGAGATAGATTTGAGAGATGAATCACTTTTATATGCTAGAATCTTAATCTTAGCAATAAAAGAAATTCCAAACACTATATGCCTTGTTTTGGATAGAAGAGAATGGTTTCAATCTATCAAAAAAGAAGTTCCTAATTTTTTCTGCTTGAAATGTAAATGGAGGAATCATTATGCAAAGAAATACAAAATATTCTCGCCAACTTATAAAGATATCTGGAGGGAAAAACCACTTAATAAGGGAGAATAAATCGATCCAAGCAAGGAAGGAAACTTGAACATAGAAAATAATGGTCCTAAATCACCCAAAAAAGAAAAAAAATTAGCATATTATTGTGGTAGAACCTCTAGAAACAATAAGATCAGAGGTAGGAAAAAAATTTATAGAAGGGGAGTTTGTAAGAATAGAAGAGGTGGAAAATTCCCCACAAAACTAGTTTTGTTGGATTTGAAAATGAAGGGGATGAAGGCTCTAACCATGAATCAAAATTTGGAGATTGCCTTGGCATTTAGGAACTAAGACAAATACGTCAATCTGCAAAATCTACCCTTGTTTCAAAATTGGAGAGGAAAACCAATAAACAAAAGAGGGAAATGGAGGCCCTCAAAGGTGAATAAAAATAAATAAGGTCTTATATGCTATGATCCAAGGGAGGCAACCCCTCCCTTGGAGGGAGATTAGGATCCTAACATGGAATGTTAGGGGTCTCAACACCCCTAACAAGAGGTGACTAGTTAAATACCAATTGAAAAATTAGAGCACCAATATTATTCTTCTACAAGAAACTAAAATAGTAAGGGTTGAAATGGAGTCTTTCACAAGATATTGTAAAGGCTAGGAAAGCATCTTTGTTGATGCAATTAGTGCAGTAGGTGGTCTAGGTGTCCTCTGGAGAATCTAGGAGATGAGAAACAAGCACAAGCACTAGGAGATGAGAATCTAAGATACAAATATAAAAAATAGGAGGGTGATCCCACAATATTGGTTTACAATTTTTAGCCAAATTGGACACTGAACTAATTTTTCTAACTAAATCTTCACTTTTGAGCACCTATAGCAGCTAAAATGTGAGGAATTTGAAGATGGTGCAAACTATTGATTTGTGACATTTTGTCTGTAGATTCTAAATATATTTTTTTCAAGCTTTTGGAATCATATTGCACTTCTTTTTCCATCTCCTTCGAAAACTAGTTTTTTTCATTAAACAACATTTTTAAGGAGTGACGCTTAGCATATACAACATAACTTTTTTCCATAAAGAATAAAATTCTTTTTTTTTTCAAAATTATATTATTTACTATGACATCTAGTGCTTTCAATTGGTTTCATAGTATTTTATTGAATATTTTTTCCTTAATCAAGTTTCGAAGTCAATCCAATTACAATTCAGACATAGGTGGACCATATACAACACAACTTTTTTTGTATGTATCGAAATTCAATTTATTTCTTTTATTGGATCAAAGACTTCAATATCTAGTGCACTGATATTTTTCAAAATTGTTTTTTATAATATGTTATTTTTTCACATGTGCAGAATAGAGAGTTTGATTTTTGGTGAAAAACCTATGTTTAATCAAATTAAAAAAACAAATACATAATAAAACCAAAAAATATTAAAATTATATTTGTTGGATACCTCATTTCAAGGACTACCATCATCTAGTTGGATCTATGAAGTCTCCTCCATTTTCATCCTCAATTCGAGCTTTGAAGGGAAAAATTCTAGAGTTTTTTGGTGTCAGAGGGGGAGAAGGGGGGAAAGGGGGGTTCGAGCGAACCCCCTTTCCACAACCCTTTCCTTTGTTTTTTTTCCCAGGAAATGTGGGGCCCAACATTTAATGGGTTCACTCGAAGGGGGGTTCTAGTGAACCCCCTTTGGGTTCACTCGAACCATATGTTTGTGCAAACCCCCAAAAACCAAAAAAAATTGCATGGGGGCATTTTTTGCAACTTTTCCTTGCTCACTGGAATTGTAAACCAGTTTTGTGGGTTTACCTGGAAGAATCTAGGAGATGAGAAATAAACACAATGAACAATATGCAATATTGTATTTAGATGACCCAAGTTACAATAAGTACAAGATAGGTCTTGCATATATAGGAAAGGAAGAGGAAATCCACCTATGAGGTGGATTGACAATTGCCCCATGAAGTGACATAAAAGAGTAGACAAGTGTCATATAGGTTTCAACCTTAGGATCACTATGAGTGTGTAAACTAGCAACCTCTATGACCAAGTCATCAACCTTGATGCCAAGTGTTGAGTGACTTTTAAGATGAGATGGAAAGTCTCCCAACCTCAAAAATTTAGCACGTGAGGTTTATCAAATAACTTGGTAACCTCTAGAGGCTTAAAGGTTGCACATTCGGTTAGACAAGATGTTGTCTAACCTCGTCAACCTAAGTACACTTCTATATAGTGAATAGATTAATTATTCACTCGAACACTTATCATAGTTTGTGTCTCATAAAATAAGATTCAGACACTTTTCATAATCTTATGATATTATATGTCTCATCTTGGCCTATATAACCAAGGGGTTCCCTATGTAATCTTAATATGTACATTCTCGTTGTGTCTTTACATTCATTGATAGGATTGCAATTTATTCTTTTCATATTGATCTTCTCAAATTTCATTGTGCTTTTCTTTAAGCCTCTAAATCTTGGGAGGCTATCTCCATAGCCAAATCTTACAATGTTGAACCTTAGATTGGGATTTAGGAAAGAAATGAATATGGATTTTTTTTTAGTTGCAAAATATTTAGAATGATATTTTTTGGCTTAAATATTATATGGTTGCATTGTCAAAATAAATTTCTTACCAAAGGAGGTGTAAGAAAGAAAAGGCTTTGATGACACCACCAAATATTTTCTCTATGGTGCTAATGAGGAGTGTACCACCCACGTCCAATTTCAGGTGTCCTACTTCTACTTCAACTCTTTTGGTGACCTGAGATATTGGTCCTATTTTTCTTGTATGGTAAATTTGGTTAGAAGAATTTGTCAAAGTTTCCAAGGTCATCAAAGTCTTATTCAATATGTTTGGAAAAGGATTTTAGACTCCTTAAAATAAAATTTGGTAGCTAAGTGTTGTTACAATGGTGATTATAATATATATGATATTCAAATCTCAAAGCAAATTGAAATGGAACATTTGATTGGATTTATTCCTTCTAGTTCTAGGCTTAAGTCTTCTAATAGAGCCAAACAAAGTTGGTAAATAGTTTCATCCTCCTTTGGGTTTCTTCAAAATTAAAATTGATGGTTCTTCTCATGACAACCTAGTATTGAAAGGATGAGTGAAGTTAGATGGGATAGTATTGGTTTAGTTCACTTGTTTTTTATTTCTATGGAGATTGGTACTAATAACCATATGGAGGCTCAAGCTCTCCTTGTAGCACTTGAGAAAGCTTGTGAACTAGGCTAGAGGATTATTTGTGAGATGGATTCTATGATATTGGCCACCCTTTTGATTAATGACATGTTTCAAGATTCTTCTTGGAGATTGGTTTCTTATGTTGATTAGATTATATGTCTTTCACATAATTTTGAATTTGTCTCCTTTGTTCATCTTCCCCATGAATGAAATTTTATTGTGGAAAATTTGGCTAAATGGGCATCTAATGTTAATCATACTTAGAAAGTCACATACTAGGAATCTCTTTCATATGTTGAATCTTCATACTTTTTTCAACTCCTTCATAATTATTTGGTTTAATATGGTTGATTTGTGTTATATTAGATTTCTTAATTTTATTTCTTGGAAGTGAAAAGTTTGTGGTAAACCACCTTGAATCTTTACTCTTTAGACTCTAATGACAACTAATTCACACTCTATACACTAATTTAGCTTATCAAAATAATCATTTCACTTTATACAAAGAAAGAAAGTAAAGAATTAAATATTGTTTCTAAATTTTCACTAATATTCAGATGTTATAAATTATATTATAAACAAACAATCATTTCAAATTGTTTTTCTTCTTAGTACAAAATATTTCACAATTACATTCTAGTATACTTAATTTAAATACTAAACTTTATCCATACAGATTCTAGATTCCTTTGAGTGATATATTCAATTTTTTTAAAATAACAAAAAAAAAACACCTTATTAACTTTCTAATTAAAAACAATAGTAAATATTTATACTAAATAAATTTGAGTGATACCCAACATAATATTTTTGCACCCATTGCTGGTACCGTATTACACAGTAAACTATCGTAACTTGAGCACGTAAAATGCAGTGTTTAGATTCCTCCAAAGTCGCATATTAATAGCGCCACCATCCAGAGTGGACTAACTATTATCAATCTATTAATGGGTTCACCCAGAGCAAACTGGAAACAACCGATTGCAAATGCTATTAAAGACCTGTTTGAATTTTGAAACAAATGTCTACGTTGAGAGTGATTTTAGGCGTACAGCAGAAGGCACCACCTCTGGTAGTATCTTGTAATTTTTTTTATAAAAATATAAGGTGTATACATGATCTAATAATATGATTTGCTGACGACATTGTATTTTGACAGCTAGATAAACAGTTCAGAATGCCCATTTCTGGCCAAGTAGTATGGGGTGTGTGAATATTAACTTTAATCCTAAATAACAGTCGGTGTTTGGCTTGCGATCTTTCAATGATCATCAAAATAAATATAATCAGGTGACTAATATTTGTCTTCTTCTGTTCTTGGATCGTGGAATACCGTCCATTGTGGTTGGTGTGTGTTGAAGTATCAAACCATCTTGTGAGTTCAAAGTGAAACGTAAGTTACTCCGCTCAGTTGCAGCGCAGTGTTGAGAATTAAGGAGCAGATAGAACATAACTAACAGCAAAATGAATAAACATAAAGTAAACACACAGAAAAAACAGTATTATACAAGTTTTAATGCCGTTCATCATAAATGGCTACATCCACCAAGAAAGCAGGGAACAATTCTTATTAACCTCCAATAATCCAATACAATACATGAACTATACATATATACTTGTACACTCATATTCAGCTATTAATTGTGAAAAGTTGGGAGGAGATGAAAAGTCGAATGACTGTTGGGTTTCACATCCCAACAATCTCCCCAGTGAAGTCCAACCATACAGCCATGCATTGCACGACATCCCTTGCATTTCCCCTGTGAACTCAGACTACAACCAAGCCCATTGAAGATTTGAGTTTTTCCAGGAACCGCTCACGAACACAGCGAATCAATCTTCTCATCAGAGTTGACAGGTTGTTGTAACTGGACCATCTAGTCTTGTGCCATCAATAGCTCCCTTTTCAAAGACTTTTGTTCTTCATGCGTCTCATAGTCCTGCCATATATACCAACTTCCAAGTGTATCTCTAAGCCTTTCCAAGGGCTTCAAATCAACTTTGGCTCTGAGAGCCAGCTCTACTCTCTTGCTAAATCCGCTAGCCCAGAAGCCCACTAATTTTACCTCCTCCATAATCTCGGGAACATCATCTTCTTTCCACTATTCATTTTCCAAAATATATCGCTTCTTCAAGCTTGCAGAGTATACTCCAGCCCTAGCGTTTAGTATCAAGTGTAGCTCCTCAATCAATGCAACACAACCCCCAACAACTCCATAGGGAAGAGATAAGAATTCAGGTACATCTGCCACAAAGACATTATAATAACTTATTGGAGGCTGCGAAAAATCCGGTTGTTCAACATTACTCTATTTTTCTCTAGTCCCCTATTCCAGCACATATACTCCATGCTGCCTGTGTATACCTCCAATATGGTCTCTCGAATTACCAATTGATGAGACTAAGAATTGACAGAGGGAGCCGCACCAATAACATTTAGAGGATTTTTTAAATCCCATTGTTCAGCATTCTGAATTAGGATAATACCCATCCCTGCAACAAAGAATGCAATCTAGACTCTTTCATTATTCATCTCAACATCAATAATGACAACTAGTGTGAAGGACAGGCGCTCACTATCAATACCAATTCCTTCGTCCCCAGTCTCAGTCCCACCACAACACTCATGTTCATGTGTCTGCGTTGTACATCGTTACTTCGGGTATAGAAATCACATTCCATTTCAAGGATCGATCTCCGAGGGCCTGAGACATGGCAAAAAGACCTCCAACACGATATCCATTTGTTTGATCTTTTGCGGTCTGTGCATTGCCAATGGGAATCACTTCCTTCTTTTGCACCGTGCCCTCAACGACACTACCAGCCTTGTCTGTGTTGCTAACTCCGATGCCCGTTTTATCTTTTTTGCTTACCTTATCTTGTCCTGCTCCATGTTGTCTCATGACAGACTGTGGGAAACCAGAAACACTTATGCCAAATGGAAACATCTTTGGCAATACAAAATTATTTGAACATGTATTTGCATTGTAGGAACTCCCTACAACACGCAGAGGACTGCCCGCTTTTGCTTCTTCTTCAGTGTAGGCAACTCCAATAAGATCACGATAGGTGACGAAGGAAATACTATGACAAGACGCACAAACTTGCTGATAGACCTGTTGTCCACGCCAAATTGATGCATGATCATAAGAACTCAGAATTCCCTTAAGAGGCCATGGATAGCTTAAGCTATGCTCTGCCTCATCAGTAGAAACTATGCTGGAAGAAACAACAAAACCTGGAAATCTTGCCCCAAGAATTGCCAAAGCACACAATGACTTCACACCAACACTGTCTCCTCCTCCTTGACTTTGCATGGAAGAAAACATAGGAGCAGCCTGGCGAACAACTTCTAGTGGGGATTTGATATTTCCAACTCCATTCAGCTGCAACAGAATGGCCTCCACTACAGGAGCCTTCGCCCATAGAACTTTCTCATCATCCTCGAGAACATTTCCACTAAAAAACTCCTCGTTGTTGTCCTCATCCAACTCTGCCGCATCCATACCCCGAACCACACGCGACAACTCTACCTTAACAAAGGTCTTCTCCTCAACGAGATGCCCATAGACCAGACTTGGAGCGCTCATTATTTTTCCTTCAAATTTTTGAATTCCTAAAACACGTCTACGTCTCCATCTTCTTCAAGTTCTCTCTCAACTTCACCGTTTGGACCTTTTCTGCCACTGCCACCTATAGGTCTTTCTTCTCATAGTCCAAATCGGCCACCATTGCACTCTTAGCCTCTCTGGCTTCATTTGCATGCAATTCTGCTTCAATAAATGGCATATCTTCATCCATTGGAGTGGCTTATGCAACAAATTGTGCAACCAAGAGAGTTTCATCTATTTCCATCAACGAAATTCCACATTCAACAACAGCAACAATTCTTTCTTCACGAGGCACTACTTGTGCTTTTAACTTCTTACTTGTGGAATTGTGATCATAATTTCTCACCTTACATTTCATGGAATTCCTCACTTCTTCTCGCTCCTCTAAAAGATCAAACATGAACCTCTTCTTACCTTTCATTGATTTCAACTTCGGAGATTGGTTCTTTTTGTGTGAATTGTCAAGACCTTGCTTGCCCATGTGACCAAGCCTCTTGAACCAGGGCTCTGTGTCACTTTCCACCATTGTCTTCACAACTCCCACCTCATTGTGACTCTCCAGCACATATAAAGTGTTTAATTTGCTTCCTTCTGCAATCACTCAGGCTCCTCTTGTCACCTTCCATCTTCTTAATTCAAAAGTGACTCCATAGTCTTGAGAACTCAATTGCCCAACTGAAATTGAATTATGTTTCAGTTGAGGGACATACCTGACATCTCTTAACAACCAGCTTTTTCCATTTGATATTTTCAACAAAACATCTCCTATGCCAACAATATCAAGAGATTTATTATCTGCAAGAAGTACCTTACCAAAAACACCATTTTGAAAGGTTTTGAAAAAATCCCTACATGAAGTAACATGAAATGAAGCTCCTATATCTAGCACCCAAGCATTTGTTTCAATTTCTTCTTCAGTTAACAGAGGTACACTATCTTCCATATCTATTCCTTGGCTCTAACTGAGCTCTAATACCAATTGTTGAGAATTAAGGAACAAATAAAACATAACTAACGACAAAATGAATAAACATGTAACGATCACACTTGTACGATAAATTTAAAACCTTAAAATTCAGTCACAAAAGTAAGAACAATATCATAATGATAAAAAAATTTCTTTTCAAAAACATAAACAAGATACATCTTTTGCAACTTTTAAACTATTTCATTTCAAATGAAATTACAAAGTAAGAAGAGAACAATACATACATAGCCTGCAGGCTTTTGACACCAATAGAAGTAAGAAGGTCCAGGAGTTCATCCTGTCAAATCTTGGATCATCAGTCGGGTGTTCGAGGAGGAGAAACATCACTCGGGCACTTTTCCGCCAACCACGGACTTATAATGCGGTCCCCCGCACGATCATTTTGCAATGAACGACCCTCCCTTCGAAGAAGAGATTGGTTGGGTAACCTTTAATGACTACCAACTGGACATAGTGTTGTGATCCTACAAAACTAGTTTTCGTGCAACCGACAATTCTCAAACTAGGTTGTATTTCGAGATCATGGTGAACTGACAGTGTAGTACTACAACTAATGGTTCCTTACACTACTTTGGCCAAAGTTTTTACGTTCAATGAAGAACATAGGTCATATGTCACATTCACTAGCCAGGTTCAACTTGACTTGAGGCTATCTTATTCTACGCGTAGGTTGGTCTATCGGGGTAGTTCGTACCCTAGACTTCCTACAACAACTATCTATTGGAATGATGAACATTTTAACAAGATATTACAACTGACGCCTTAATTCAGGATATACACATCCTAGGGGTACAATAACTTGACTAAGTTATTTAGTATCTAGTTGTAACTTGTAGTTCTTATAATACTCACGATACGTTCCTATTTTAGTAACTAATTACAAGTATATACTCCGTATATGAAATCAAATCAATTTATGTAGTTTCCAATCCTTTGACAAGTGTAAACCGTACACTAATGAAAACAGAAACTGATAAAAGATTACATGCTTTTAACACTCTATTTAACTTATGCTAACAGTCTTTATTCCTTATTCAATTCCAAAGCAACCAGTTTTCAGACTCTTTTCTTTTCTATCCAAGAACAAGACATAGATTATCCACTGATTATATGAAATACTTAAAATATAGAAAGAAATAAGTTTGACATGCCTGATAAAAGTTTGCTGCCTGACAAGAACCTTCCTTTTGAATTTTTGGAGGAAAAGTTAGCTTCTCTTCTTGCCTTTCCACCCAATGATTATCAAATGGCTCTGTAGTAAAAATTCCAACTAAACAATTTGATAGTTCCAAATTGTAACTCTCAGACTTTGTGATTGCTTCACACAATATGAACATAATAGTTTCTCTTAACAGCTAAAGATTAAAACTTTCTCTCTAATGGCGAATTCCCTTTCAATTGCAAATGCTCAACACTCTTGGATATTAATATGAATCTTTTTAATTGAGAAATTTGTGTATCTTATGAATGACTTTCGCAGGTATTTATAGGGTTGCCATTTGAATTGTTTCCTTCTTCTATGGCGCCAGTACTACCAGCAAGACTTGGAATGTTTCAAAGTACAAATGTGTTGCATAATGGCAAGGGTTTTGACCTCCCTTATTGACAGCATTGACGTTTATTTCAATTCGAAATTGCACAGTTCATTAAAAACGTGACATCTCTTGATTCAGGCACGTTTTTGCTGCTAGGTTAAATGACAAGTTTACATTTAAGACTTTTTCTTAGCTCCAATGGCGTCCACATTCCATTTTTCTTGCTAAGTACGAATCCAGTTGGCTGTTTCCAGACGTCTGGCCCTAACCACGCGAATTTCTTGCGCATTTTTCCTTCTTTCCGCCATTTTTGCGACTTAGCTTCTTTATTTTGAATTTTTAACTCTTTAACATTTTAATAAAGTTTAATACATTTATATTTTGGCAATGGTTTAAAATATAAAAATGAAGCCCAAATAATTCGATTCAATGAATTATTCCTCATTAGAGAAAATCGTGATTTTATTCCCTTCATTGATTTAGTTTCATTTCTCTATGGAATAATTAATAAAATGTTAGTTTTACATTTCATTTGATTTTCAAAACTTTTTATTTTAATACATTTATATATATTCTATTTTATTAAAATATTTATATAATATAGTTTTTGTATAATTATTTAAATTAGTAATTTAAATAATATCGTATACATTTATAAAAACTATATTATATTTATATTTTAATATAATATTAAATATATAAATATACTTATCTTTATACCTATACATATATATACATCTACATTATATGTCCATATACTGTGAGCCAGTCAATAATATATGTAACCATGTATATGTATATATATGTGTTTGTATAAATTCTGAGGCAATATACCAATATATTATATATATTCATTCGACCAGTTAGTTGCGGGTACGTATACTTGTATATATATTTATATATATACTTTACGTATAAGTATTCATAATTACACTTATATCGACACACATGTATGGCATATCCATCTGCTCAATACGTTGTATCGACATGAATGTACTTATGGGTACTTGTACATATCGTATTCATATGTATATATACAAATACACATATCCACCTCTAACAAGAAATATTACTCATAAGATTATACTGGCAAGCATCACTTATTTACACATTTAGAAGAAGACATGACTCCCAATGATACTAGACAAGCCTACGGATGACTTTACCTTTAACCAGTACAATGACTTAGCTTACTCAGTTCTATGGTTTGTGTGTGTATGTCCAATTGGTATCCATTACTGTTTACCCGACCAAGTTCTTCCCCGAGTGATATCTCTCCTCTGCCTGGAGGTACGAACCTGTTTCCTGCACATCATGACATGACAACGGAAGTCATTTGCTCAAAACCAAGGCAATATACATAAAGCATCGTAGAAAGTTAGAACAACCTTATTCCATAACTCAATATGCTAATTTCATTCAAGAATTACATCAATAGGAGTATCAGATAATGAGACAATCATTAGAACACATTCAATTGATCACAAAAACAATTCAATTTATTCAACAGAAAGATTCAAACATTTACAATGTACTTCCTATGCAATAGTAGCTATACAATCGGGGTGTAACAAAACATAAAATAAACACACAAAAAAATAGCATAACACAAGTTTTAACGTGGTTCACCATAAATGACTACATCCACCAAGAAAGCATGGAACAACTCTTATTAACCTCCAATAATCCAATACAATACATGAACTATACATATATACTTGTGCACTCATATTCAGCTATTAACTAAAGAGTTGGGAAGAGATGAAAGGTCGAATGACTGTTAGGCTTCACATCCCAACACGCAGCCCTTATTTGCTAATGACATCTAGTTTGACGGATATATATAACTATAAAACTTTAGCAAAGCTTTTTACAAGAATCAGAATGCCCACTTGTTGCCAAGGAGTATAGGTGGAATCAAACCATAAGGTTGTAATTACCTTGAGTGTCATTCGAGTTTCATTCCCCATCCATGGCTTCGTCTACACCATCTCGCCAATTAAATGTGGAAGAGGATGCTTTCGGTGAAATGTTTAATCAAGGAGAAAAGATACCATCATCTGCATCCCCGAAAGTTTTTGATGTTGTCATTAACCACCGAGGCCCTGATGTCAAAGAAACCCTGGCTCTTGAACTTTATAATTCTCTTGAAATGGTGGGAATCCGAGCGTTTCTTGATTGCAAAGAGATGGATTTAGGTGATTTGTTTCCTTCCACAATTCAGAAAGCCATTTACTCTGCATCAGTACAAATTGCCATTTTCTCTAGAAGATATGCCCAATCCGTTTGGTGTTTAGCGGAGCTTACTCTGATATTACAAACTAAAAGAAAGATTATTCCAATATTCTATGATGTTTCACCTTCCGACCTCAGATACGTAGAAAAGGGAGTGTATGCTAATTCATTTCATTACCACACACAGAAGCGCAGGTATCTCGACAAACTTGACACCTGGAAAGGAGCCCCCCGCTGTGTTTCATACATCTCTGGCTGCGAATTCAACCCGAATAACGAGTAAGAATTTTTCTTCTAACAATTTCTTTAAAATATTCTCCCTGCAAAGTTTTATGATTTTAATCTGGCCCGATCTGATGAAATTATTGTTTTCATTGCAAAATTCAAGCAATCTTGAAACACTATGTAAAATTGTAGTGTCCGCTGTCCGAAGAGAGGTAGAAAAGACAAAATCTTTAGATGTTGCAAGGTATCCGATTGGAATTGAAGAATTGGTTGAAGACTTTGAAAGGACATGTTGGCAGAAGATGGAGGAAAAAGAAAAAGTGATTGGCATCTATGGTATGGTTGGGGCTGGTAAGACCACCCTTGCCAAAGAATTGTTCAACCAAAAGCGTTCAAAATTCAGTGGATCGTGCTTTTTGTTTGAGGTGCGAGAAGCAGCATCCAACGGTAAACTGGCTTCTTTGCAAACAAAGCTTCTTAAGGATCTGATGCAGGAAAATCTTGAGTTTGACAGTATTCCTGAAGGATGGAGCTATCTCAGATCTCGCCTGGCGAACAACCCTTTTATGAGCTTCTTAATTGTTACAGATGATATAGATCACATAGGCCAGCTGAATGCCTTACTGATTGGGGATCTTTTAGTCAATAATTCTCCTAGTTTGATCATTGTCACAGCCCATGATGAGAGAGTTCTGATAAGAGCAGGAATTACTTCTTGCTATAAGATGAAAGAAATGAATGTCCATCATAGCACAGAGCTCTTCTGTTGTCACGCCTTCCACCAGCCGTATCCAACCAGAGGATATGAAGATTGGGTTGAAAGCTTCGTGAAAGAGTGTGGGGGTTTGCCTCTGTCTTTGCAGGTTTTAGGTGGACTTGTTTTCGGTAGTACTGATGAGTATTATTGGAAACTAGTACTGGATAAAGTGAGGAAAACTCTACCCCAAGATATAATGCAGACGCTTAGAATAAGCTTTGATTCCCTCGATGCTGAGCAAAAACAGGTATTTATGGACGTTGCATGCTTTTTCGTCAACAAATCTCGTCATATGGCTTTAAGAATATGGGAAGCATCAGGGTGGACTATGGCGTTCGCAGCATCTTCATTCTCGGGTTTGTTTCTTCTCGTAAATTTGTAGTCCACTTTACGGTATACAAACCTGTGTTCATATATCATGATTGTTGTTTTTCTGACTGGAGCATGACAAAATTTTAGCTTCATCCTCAATTGCAGGAAGAGAAGGGATTGGAGAACATACTTGCTGGGATCGGTAGTCGCAGTTTCAGGTGTCTCAATTCCATTTTTGACCAGCACACCGCTCTTCTATTCAGATATTTTCTAGGTAATTCAAATGATTGTGAGGGTCCATCAACTGCTTTGCTGTGGCTTGAACTTGACCTAAGTATGTTGGAAAAGCTGGATGAGCATGAAAATATTGAAGGAGAAGAAGTTATGTCAAGCATGTTCACTATTCCTTCATGGATTCCTCTCCAAAATTTGCACTATTTAAAAATTTCTCATGGATATTTCCGAAGCTTATGGCGGAGTGATCAACAGGTAATATATTCTTCTATAGTTGAGTCTAGTTAAAGATGATATCATATAAATGAGTTCTTAAAGTAGCTATTTTGTCACCATTATTTAGGCTAGGTGGTTTAGACAAATTATTTTCAAATTTCAAGGCTATTCCTCTCATTTCAACTTGACTCCACATTCACTGGGGAACAGAATTGAAATTGAATATGAATTAATTGCATAATCTCATTCTCAGATTTTTCTCACGCTGCACATTTAATTGCAATTAATTGTTGTGTTTGCCTCCTTTTTGGCTGGGCTTTTACCTAGGTTTTAAGTAGTATTTTTGTATTGTAATGTTGGAAAGAAGAGAGGAGATGCATACATTGCTGTAGCAAGTCTGAGTGCCAGAGAACAGGGGATTGCTTTTTGTTTCATTTTTTGAGTGAAGAAAGAGCAGCACTCTGTGTATTAGTTTCATATGTGAATTCACTGCAGTTTGTATATTTTGAAATACTTCAAATATAATTAATATTGGAGCTTATCTCCTGTTTCATCCTTGTTCCCTTTGCACTCTATTTTAGTTCTATTTTCTTCTCTGCCTCTTCCTTCATAAAGTAGCTATTGTGACCATTATTTAGACTTGGAGGATAGGTGTTTTAAACAAATTATCTTCAAATTTCAGGCCCCCTTACAGTTTAAATATTATGATCTGTGAATTCACTGCAGTTTGTATATTTTGAAATACTTCAAATATAATTAATATTGGAGCTTATCTCCTGTTTCATCCTTGTTCCCTTTGCACTCTATTTTAGTTCTATTTTCTTCTC
>VDFB02068214.1:0-13360 GCA_007258455.2 Sequoia sempervirens | reverse complement strand
AAAGAAGGGCTCCCAGATGTTATTCAGATTATGTGGCACTTATGAGTGAATTAATTGAAGTAGAGCCTTCCAGCTTTCAGGAGGCATCTAAGCACCAAGTGTGGAGAGATGCCATGGTGGAAGAGTATTCTTCCATCATGAAGAACAGTGTGTGGGAGGTAGTACCAAGACCAGAAAATAAGTCTGTGGTGGGCTCGAGATGGCTGTATAAGATTAAGCATGCTACAGATGGTAGTGTGGAAAAGTTCAAAGCCCGGTTTGTGGCTAAGGGGTTTTCACAGAAGGAAGGAGTCGACTATGATGAGACTTTCGCTCCAGTAGCCAGGTACTCATCCATAAGAGCTATCATTTCTATAGTAGCACAGATGGGTTGGAGGATTCATCAGATGGATGTAAAGACGGCCTTCCTCAACGGGGTGATTGAGGAAGAAATTTACATAAAGCAAACTGCATTTTGGCCACATGAGAGGATTCCCATGTATGCATGAAAAAGAGCACCGATGACTCAAGTAGGCTCCCAGGGCGTGGTATTCATGTATTGATAGTTACTTGCAGAGTGTGGGCTTCATCAAGAGTGAGGCAGATTCAAACCTGTACTATGTTCAGGTGAAGGGTGAACTTCTCATATTGTTGTTATATGTTGATGACCTATTTCTTACAGGGTCAGAGGAGCTCATAGCACATTGCAAGCGAGATCTTGTAAGAGAGTTTGAGATGAAGGACTTGGGATTGATGCATTAATTTCTGAGATTGGAGTTGTGGCAGAAAGAGGGAGAGATCTTCCTTGGACAAGGGAAGTACTTAATTGATATCTTGAAGCGATTCAGGATGGAAAATTGTAAGCCTATGTCAACGCCACTTGTGACCAATTGGAAGAAGATTGATGCTTCCAGATTAGAGGCAGTGGACCCTACTTTATACAAACAGTTGATAGGCTCTCTTATGTATCTGGTCAACACTAGGCCAGACATTTGTTTTGCAGTGAACTCACTTAGTCAGTTTATGGTGGAACCTAAACATGTGCACTGGATAGCTGCAAAGCATGTTTTGAGATATCTCCGAGGCACAGTTGATTATGGGCTGAAGTATGTTCAACAGGATGGAGTGAAGCTCAAGGGGTTTACTGATGCAGATTGGGCAGGCAGTACAACTGATCGAAAGAGCACTTCAGGGTGCAGTTTCAGTTTGGGATCAGGAGCAGTCTCTTGGTACAGCAGGAAACAGAAGTCAGTTGCACTGAGTTCTGCAGAGGCCGAGTATATGGCAGCTAGTATGGCTACATGTGAGGCTATCTGGCTTCGGAAACTTCTAGCTGGGCTCTTTAATCAGGAGTTGGATCCTACAGTCATTTACTGTGATAATCAGAGTTGCATCAAACTCTCTGAGAATCCAGTGTTTCATGACAAGTCAAAGCACATTGAGATCAAGTACCACTTCATCAGAGATTGTGTGGAGAAGGGGATAGTGAAGCTCAATTACATTCCTACGGATGAACAGATAGCAGATATCCTGACGAAGGCCTTGATGAAGAGCAAGTTTGAATTCTTCAGGGACAAGTTGGGTGTGGTGCAGAACACTTTCCTCGCTAAGAGGGAGTGTTGATTTTTGTAGCTAGAAAAGTGGGATATGGATTTGCTTTAAAGCAACTCAAGATAAGATTTGCTTTAAATCAATTCGAGTTGGATTTTTAGCAACAGCAGGATTTTTATTCTTTAAATAGAATGTTTCTGAGTTTGTGAGGATAAGATAAATCCAAGAGTGGGATTTTATTCTTTAATAGAATGTTTCCCGAGTTTGTGAGGATAAGATAAATCCTAGAGTGATTTTATGTGTAAATAAAGCCAAAGAAAGCAAGGAAAGATTCTTTCCTTGCACGCTAAGTAAAAGCAGCTAGGCTCTATAAATACAAGATTGCTGTAGCAAAACTCATATTGTATTTTCGAAAGAAAAGTTTGCTATTAGGCTGAATAGAAGATCCAACATTTGCAGGTTTTTCCCCACACTGGGGTTTCTTGGGTATATCTGTGTTATTGTCTATTTGTGATTGGCTTTTTGTTATTTTTGCTTCCGCTGCTATTAGTTGTTAATTAACCCAGCTTGTATTAATTGTTAAAATCAAATTTCTTTTCTCGTGGAATTTATTGCGTTAATCTATTGCCGGGTTATAGAAATTATGTACCATCAACAGGTTTTCCAATAACCACGAACTTATTGGACTTGGAAATAGTGAAAGGGCCGTCGCGAGGTAGCCAGAATAACTCCTCCGTACTAGTGTTTTCATTGCATGACAATTTTCTGAGAGAAGTCGAATTCATGATGACGTAACCCGTATAATTGATCTCCATAATCTTATAATAAGCCGATGTTACATTAAAAAAATCGTTACCCTTTAAGGCAGGAAGAAACAGAGCTAGCCTCCCCGTAGAATCCTCCATGCACTTGATATTAAAACCAGGGTATCCACAATGAGAATTGTTAATCCAAAAAGGGTAACTCACATTGATCGAACCACACTTTTCAGGAACACATTTTGCAGCAGTAAAGCCCACCAAACAGACACAAATTAGAAAGCGAACCACAACTCCGCAATGCATTTGCGTTTGCAACAACATTTTCTGTTTGAGCAAAACCGGCTACCCAATCTTCCCAACAACCACAATATAAAAAATATATGTTAACGACTGAAAAGCCGCGTGGAAATAAATAGCAGACTACATGGTTGACTGGACGAACAGCAGAAGACTTTGCGAAATACGTAACGTCAATGCTGACAAGTCTTCACAATGATTTTCTCCAGTGAAAACAAAATCTCAACTGCGTTCGTCGAATATTACCGAAAATTAGTGGAAATTGATGTTAATTAATTATTTGCATCCACACTATGAAGAAAAGCATGAACATGAGCTGAGTGAATAAGCCCAACAATGTAAGAAGAAAAATGAATTTCTACAAAAACGTGTAAAGATCGGGTCTACCGTACCATATGAAGTTTACAACTAGTTTCCTATATAATGAACAAAGGAAATTTATTTCGCAAAAACGAACTTGATAATATTGAAGTGTAACGAACTATTTGTTCGTTATCTGAAATATGTTCAACATATCTCAACAATATTATACTTTTATTTTATCTTTAGTATTGTCGATAAGCTGAATTATCGCAATCAAAAATTGATTAACGGAGAATTAAGTATTGTCTCATTGCTCCAAATTTTGATATATAACCTTTTTAGATGGTCCTTCAAAATAGTAGCATTATAGATTTCCTCTTCTTATTTTTATTAGTAGTATGAGGTCTTATCAATTAATTAATGCGCCCAATGTCACAACATAAATATGAATAGTAGTTAGCTTGTCAAAAACTCTTTTGACCAAGTCCACTCTCAAGTTGATTATCTCCATCCACACATCCAACATTGAAGTATTCTCATTCTCTAGTACACCTTCCTTCACTAGGATCTCAAATTTCATCTTCGACATCATTTTAGTGTGAGGGAGGTTACAAGAATGTGTATCTAATTCTCCTTGAAGTTCACCTTTGAATGTCTCCACCTTGCTCCTAATTGCTTTAACTTTATCATGCAAGTTCATGGCTTCATCTATGATTCTGCAACTATAATCATACAGGTCTCCCATTGATTGCTTGATTGATATTGCAATCCAATTCATTTCTTCCAATGTGGATGCCTCTTGCTAGGTGATGTAGGAGCATCCTTGGTTCTTGGCAATCTTGCATCAACCAAAAACATTTTATTTTCAGTTTTGTTCTTGTTTTGTTCTTTCTCAATTCATGCTAGTGCATCTGTCATATTTGTTCACGAGACCCTGCGGATCTTTGTGTACACCGTGGACATCTTCATTTTCCTTATTCCAAGATTTGACCGTGATTAGATATTTTTCTAGCAAGTTATCGATTCCATATTTCATGACAGTTTCTTGAACTGACACCAGAATAGTCTCAAGCCTAGCGATTAATTTGATCGTTCATGGATCGTCCATGTGACTTGCGGATCTTAAAGGTGTCATTTTAATTGTTCCTTGGAGTGTCCTTGACCTTCATTATAGGTCCACACTTCGTCTTATGCACCCATTGATGGAGTAATTCAATTTGAGGCCAACTTGTTCATACACCCGTTACATTTTCCTTCATTAGAGATTATGATGATCTTGGCTGACGCGGATGGTTCCAAATCGCTAGATAGGATATAAATCATTGTAATCAATCATTGGAAGACAGCGAAGAGAGGGGAGAAGACAATGAAGTTAGAATAGAGGATCTGAATTGTAAGATTTTGCTCGCATTTAGGAGCATATAGGAATGTTGTATTTTTGAGCATTTATTATCAGGCCTGTGAGCCAATCTATAATCTCGGATGTTGCCAACCGATTGTAACTGAGATTTTTGTTAATGAGAATATTTGCATCTGCATTTTCCTCCATATTTTGTGTTGTTTCTATTGTGCTACTCTTGTTGCACGATCCAGACAGTTCTCTTTGAGGACCCTCCTGTCGTGGCTGCGCCAGATTAGTATCAGAGTGAGATTTGATCCATGTGAGGTCGACAGAATTTGCAAAGTCCTGTAGAAGATTTTTTGTGGGGTGGTGGATTGAGGATCCGACCTGTAGCTGCAGAGGACTGTTGTAAAGATGGCTAGAAGAAGAAATGTTAGAGGAAATGGAGTGCATGGAAATGCAGACCAAGCTATAATGGAGATGCTAAAAGGAATTGCTGCTAGACTAGATGCAATCGAAATGGCCTAGAGAAGAGGTTGACCTGTTGATGATGTGAGTGACGAAGAGGTAGAATTTCAGGATGAAAGAGGAAGAGAAGAGCAACTTGGCCTATATCAGGGAGAAGAGAGGTTCATAAGAGCCCTAACTAGAGCGAATATGAAACCCCATTTCAATCCACAGGATTATAATGGTAAGTTGGATTCAGAAGAATTACTTGACTGGATTACAAAGATGGAGAAGTATTTTGAATTTGAAGGTACCACTGAAGATAAGAAGGTGAAATTTGCTTGTACAAAGTTGAGACGACATGCATCCCTTTGGTGGGAACATTTGCAGATAGATAGACAAAGGAGAGGGAAACACAAGATAAAATCTCGGGATCGGATGGTGAATAAGTTGAAGATAAAGTTTATGCCTGCAGATTATCAGATCAATTTGTTTTGAAAATTATAAAATTTTAAGCAGAAGGATTCAATTGTGACAGAGTATATTGAGGAGTTCTATAAGTTGAACATTAGATCTGGACATTCAAAGGAGGTAATCAAGCAAGTAGCCAGATATGTGAATGGTTTGAGGTCATCTATACAGGATGAAATTAGTTTGATCAAGTTGCAGAGTGTGGAAGAAGCATATCAATGTGCCCTAAAAGTAGAGGTGAAGTTGAATAAGAGACATGAGCAAAGACAAAGAGGAAGAGGTGGAATATTTCAAAGAAGAAGAACTTTTGCTGGAGGAGGAAGAGGATCTTTTCTAGATCAGAATAAGGATAAGGAGGCTAGTAAGAATGATAATGCATATCATAGAGGTGATGGAAACTCTTACAGAAGAGGAGGATACGGTGGTTTTCAGAATGAAGGTTATAGAAAAGATGACAGAGGAAAGGAGAGAAGAGTATTCAAGGGAACTTGTTTTAAGTGTGGTGGAGAAGGACATAGAGCATTTGAATGTAATCAAGGAGAGACGAGTAGAAAGGCAGAGAACTATAGAAGAAAAAAATTTGCTGAGGAAGATCATGCTGGATCATCTAACAAACCGAAAGATGGAGAAGTGTTGGTGAATAGGAGAGTATTATGTAAGAGTGAAATCAAGCAAGAGCCACTGCAAAGGAAGAATTTGTTTCGGATTAGATGCAAGGTGAATGGTAAATGTTGTAAGGTGACTATTGATAGTGGAAGTTCTGATTGAAGAGATGGTGACTAAACTGAAGTTGAAAGGTTGAAACACTCGAAGCCCTACTAGATAGCATGGATTCAAGATGAGCATAAGATTCTGGTAAGTTAACAATGTTTGGTGAAATTGAAGATAGGAAATTACCACGATGAAGGTTTGTGTGATATCACGCCAATGGATATATGTCATATTTTGTTGGGAAGGCCTTGGCAGTATGATAGACAGGCTATTCATGATGGAAAGAAGAATATATACACCATTGTTGCTAATGGGATGAAGAATATTTTTTTCCATTAGAAGATGTTCCTACAGTCGAGGTTTGTATGAATGTTAAGGTTTGTCTGGTTGATGGAAGAAGATTCCTTGATGGATTGAGACATGAGAATGTGTGTTATTCCTTAGTTCCTAAGAAAGCTGAAGATTTGAAGCATGTAGAAGAACACCCGGAAGAGATAAAGGAATTGCTAGAAACATATGAAGAGATCATTTCAAATAATGTACCTAATGGATTACCACCTGTAAGGAGTGTTAGTCATTGCATGGATTTGATTCCTGTAGCTAGTTTTCCTAATAAAGCAGCACACCGGATGACACCTGTAGAGAATGAAGAATTGAATAGACAAGTGCAAGAATTGTTGAGGAAGGTTTTGATCAGAGAAAGCTTAAGTCCATGTGCAATACCTATTACATGCTAGCACCTAAGAAGGATGGAGAATGGAGAATGTGTACAAATTCAAGAGCCATAAATAATATCACAGTGAAGTATAGGTTTCCTTTACCCTAGATGGATGACATTATGGATTGTTTGAGTGGAGCCAGATACTTTACAAAGATAGATTTGAAGAGTGGATATCATCATATCAAAATTAGGGAAGGAGATGAGTGGAAGACAACATTTATGACAAATGAAGGATTGTATGAGTGGTTGGTGATGCCTTTTGGATTGACGAATGCACCAAGTACTTTCATGAGGTTGATGAATGAGGTATTGAAAAAATTCTTGGGTAACTTTGTGATTGTGTACTTGGATGACATATTGATTTTAGTAAGAGTAGAGAAGAACATTTGTTGCATATAAGACAAGTTTTGTAGAGGTTGAGAGAAGAGAAATTGTTGATAAACATTAAGAAGTGTAGTTTCATGAAGGAGGAATTGGTATATCTGGGATTTGTGATATCTGTGGATGGATTGAAGATGGATCCTGAGAAGGTTAGAGCAATTGCTGAGTGACCTACACCTAAAAGTATTGGAGAGGTAAGATCATTTCATGGGTTGGCTAGTTTCTATCGAAAGTTCCTTAGGAATTTCAGTTCTATTTGTAGCCCTATGACAGAAACAATGAGAGGAGATAGGAAGGATTTTAGATGCACAACTGGAGTAGATACAAGTTTTGAATTATTGAAGTAGAAGGTGACTGAGCAGCTTGTGTTGGCTTTACCAGATTTCAATAAGGTATTTCATGTAGACTGTGATGCAAGTGGAAATGCAATTGGAGCAGTATTAAGTCAAGAAGGAAGACCTGTAGCTTATTTCAGTGAGAAATTGAATGATGCTAGGAGAAGCTATTCAGTGTATGATCAAGAATTTTATGCCATAGTTCTAGCCTTGAAGAAGTGGAGACATTATTTGTTGTCTAAGGAGTTTGTGTTGTATACGGATCATCAGGCATTGCAATATTTGAATAGTTAGGGTAAGTTGAATCAGAGACACATGAGATGGGTAGAATTCTTGCAAAGCTATACTTTTGTTTTGAGGCATAGGAGTGGAAATTCAAATAGAGTTGTTGATGCATTGAGTAGGAGAAGGAATTTACTGACAGAGATGAGAGTGTAGGTATTAGGCTTTGTTGAGTTGAAGAACTTGTATGAGGAAGACCCAGATTTTGCAGAACCTTAGAGAGCTTGTAAAGAACTAGTTTTGGAGGATAGAAGCTAGTGGCTGGATTATTTCATTTAGGAGGATATGTTGTTCATAGGTAATCAGTTGTGTATACCCCAGAGTTCAATGAGAGAAAATGTGGTGAAAGAAAAACATAGTGGAGGATTGGCTGGACACTTTGGAATTGATAAGATAGTAGCATTGGTAAGTGAAAATTACTGTTGGCCGCAAATTCATAAGGATGTTAGAGTATTTGTGCAGAGTTGTAGAGTTTGTCAAGTTTCAAAAGGGAGTAGTCAGAATGTTGGATTGTATAAGCATTTGATGGTTTCAGAGAGACCTTGGGAGGATATAAGCATGGATTTCATACTTGGTTTGCCAAAGACACAAAGAGGTAATGATTATGTATTAGTGGTAGTAGATAGATTTTCTAAGATGGCACATTTCATACCTTATAGGAAGACAATAGATGCAGTGCATGTAGCAAACTTTTTTTTCAGGGAAGTGGTTAGATTGCATGGATTACCAAGGAGTATTGTTTCAGGCAGAGATGTTAAGTTTGTTGGTTAATTTTGGAGGAAACTTTGGAATAAGTTGAAGACAAATTTCAAGTTCAGTTCTAATTTTCACCCATAGACTGATTGACAAACAAAGGTAGTAAACAGGAGCTTAGGAAATTTGTTGAGATGTTTGGTTGGAGAGAAGACCGAAAGTTGGGATTTAGTCCTTGTACAAGTAGAATTTTCATACAACAATTCAGTGAACAGGAGTATAGGAAAGACACCTTTTGAGATTGTTACTGTAGTTCATCCTAGAGGTATATCAAAGTTGAGAGACATCAGTATGGAAGATAAGAGAAGTTAGGAAGCAGAAGAATTTGCAGAACATATGAAGAAAGTGCATACTCGAGTGAAACAACAATTAGAAGATATGAACTGGAAGTATAAGGAGAAAGCAGATGAAAAGAGGAGACATAAGGAGTTCAAGGTTGGATATGAAGTGATGGTATATTTGAGGAAGGAAATATTTCCATTTGGGACATACAACAAGTTGAAGATGAAGAAGTTTGATTCAGGAAATGCATATGAAGTAGAGTTACTGGATGGCATGGGTATATCACCTATATTCAATATTGTAGACCTACATCAGTATTATGAAGCAGAATTTAGTGAAGACAGTGCAATGGAATTGGAGAATTAGTTTCCTAAACAATCGTTAGATGAGATTGAGGAGATTTTGGATGTCAAAAATGGGAGAGACCTGTGGAAAATAGTACAAAGAATATCTTGTGAAGTGGAAAGGTAGACCAGTGGAGGACACTTCGTCGATTTCTCAGGCTGAGGTAGACTGTCTTGGTTTTCCTTTGGCCCCTGCAAAGTGAGGGACTTACTTTTCATTAACCCAAAATGTCTGATGCAAGAGCATCCTTGGTTCTTGGCAATCTTGCATCAACCAAAAACATTTTCCTTTCAGTTTTGTTCTTTCTCAGTTAATGTTGGTGGATCCGTCATATTTGCTCATGAGACCCTGTGGATCTTTGTGTACATTGTGGACATGTTCATTTTCCTTATTCCAAGATTTGAGCATGCTTGGATCCTTTTCTAGCAAGTTATTGATTATGGATTTCATGACAGTTTCTTGAACCAACACCAGAATAGTTTCAAGCCTAGTGGTTAATCTGATCGTTCGTGGATTGTCCCCGTGACTTGCGGATCTTAATGGTGTTATTTTAATTGTTCCTTGGAGTGTCCCCAACCTTCATTATAGGTCCACACTTCTTCGTATGCACCCGTTGATGGAGTAATTCAATTTGATGCCAACTTGTTCATATGCCCATTACATTTTCCTTCATTGGAGATTGTGATGATCTTGGCTGATGCGGATGGTTCCAAATCACTAGATAGGATATAAATCATTGTAATCGATCATTGGAAGACATCAGAGATAGGGGAGAAGACAATGAAGTTAGAATAGAAGATCTAAATTGTAATATTTTGCTCACATTTAGGAGCATATAGGAATGTTATATTTTTGAGCATGTATTATCAGGCCTGTGAGCCAAATATGTAAGCCCAGATGTTGTTGGCCAATTGTAACTAAGATTTATGTTAATTATAATATTTTCATCTGCATTTTCCTCCATATTCTATGTTGCTTCTGTTGTGTTACTCTTGTTGTACGGTTTGGATAGTTCTCTTCGAGGGCCCTCTTGCCATGGATGCACCACTAGGAGATGAGCATTGAATGTGGAAGAGGTTCATCCATTGATGTCATGGGATTCACTAGTTTCTTAATGTAAAAATAGAGTTGAGTGATCTATTCTTTCAATTCTTGTTGAGTTTTTTTGCTCTTATCCATTCTAGACATAATAGTTGACACATTTGTGTGCATTCCCTGGATATTATCTTTTGTTGTCTGCTTACCTAGATTGACCTTTGTGATTTGGAAATTTGCAGGAAATAATTTTCTATCATATTTATCATCTAGTGGTGTTGCAATTCCATTTATTCTTGATCTTGAAGCATCCATAGTGATAGTTGAGAAAGTCCTTGGCTTCTTCTTGGCATATGGGAATCTATCATGAGAGCAATAGCAACGAGAATCTTAGAGACAAGTTTTACAATCTTCTTCCATTTATGAATATTAATGTCTAGCCACATTAGGACCATGGACACATTAGAGTTGGTTGGTGAAGGCATAAAAAATCAATTCACTTAAGGAGTTTGAAGTTGATTTATTTCAACTTAAACTGATATGGTTACTCTTTTGATCTCATCCATAATGTTGGTTGCTTTCTCCATCAAAGTTTCAGAGTCTATATCTTTTAGTTCATCTTCACCTTTATGCTCTTCAACCAAATTCTTTTCTTGACCTAATCATATTTTTCTTCCTCTAGAGTTCCCTCCCTTTCTTCTCCTTTATTTTTATCTACTTTTCTTTATGCCTTCTCCTTTCTTATGACCTCTTCCACTTGAGCTACTTGTTCCTCTAGTTGTTGACCTACTTTATCAATGTCTTGCAAGGGAGGAGGAAAGATGTTGGAAGTTTGGAGTTGTTGGAAAGTGTTGGTGTTTCCATTATTTTTTAAATTGATGTCAACTTCTTGTATGTAGAGATTGTTGGAAGACTGTTAGTGTTGTTGATGTCAACCTACAGTATAGTTGGGGAGACTGTTGGTGTTGTTGGTATTGAGAATTGTTGTATATTTTCTAGATGTTTTGAGAAGGTGTTTGTAGTGTTGTTGATGCAAATGGTTCACTTGGTTTCCAAGTGCTTTTACAAAAAATTGAATAAAAGAGTATATAGTGTGCCTAAGTGGTGCTCTGTGTTGTACTCCAAATTTCTTCATGGTTTAAGATATGCTCATGGGGTTTGGATATGTTGATTAGAGGTGTTCAAAGGTTCTATATATAGAGTTTCAGATTTTGGATTGTACGGAAGTAGAAGTTATGTTTGATAGAGTGTTTCCTATGAAACAGGTTGTCTAGGAGAAATGAGATTGATCTACATTTCTTCATGTTGAAGTTTCTTTTCTTGTGGATCTGGGAACATGCTTATATTGTTTGTATCTATCTTCCCTTAGTTTTTATGGTGTTGAATTGCTCTGCAAGTTCAGTTCTTGGTTGGAGTTTAGTGGTAGTGTATCTTGTTGCATAGGATGAAGGTATTCTTTGTTTTAGGTGGTTGTGAAAGTGTTGTAGAGTAGTATGATGATAATGGAATTTTAGTGTAGAAAAATGTATCCCTTTACATTTTCACACTTGTTTGGGCCCTCCTAGTTAAAATGGACTTAATAATACCTTAATATGGTGTTGTAAAGTGTATCCCTTTACACTTTCACACTTATTTTGGACTCCCTTAATTAATTGAGCCTCATGAGGCCTTAATAAGCCCTATAATTCATTTACAAGCCTAATTAAATTACATTTTTTGAAGGGGAAACCTGACAATAATTAATGCCTAAACATAAAACTTTGCATTGAGCAATGTGTGCTCCAGATATAGGGACTTGGGAATGGATCCTCTATAAACCTTTGGACCTAAATTTAAATTATGTTTTTTGGTGATAATGTTTTCAAATCCATAATTCAATGTTGGCTTGTGATATTTGAATTTTGGGAAATTAAGGGTACATACCTATAAATACAAAGTTATTTTATTAAGTTTCACCTAGAAGATTTTAAGAAGCAAGCTAGCAATTTCAAGAGAACTTCAAAAGAATTTCAAGAGCATTTAAAGGCATTCAAGATCAGATATATGATAGATTTATTGTAGCAACAAAGATCTGATCATCATGTCAAAGTATTCTTGCATCATGCATGTTTTTGGAGCTAACATTGTGATGTAGGTTTCATGATCAAGTCAAGCATTCAAAGCACTATTTCAAGCAAGATCTTCAAAGTTCAAGATCCACATCCATTGAAGCCATTTCATGCAAGTTACAGAATTTCCTCCAAGGACTTATCTAAGGATTTGTTGAGTGGTAACATAGCTTTGTTCATTCTTCATTCCCTCTTTCATTCTTTTATTCATTTCAAGGTTTGATTACTGTTGTGCATATTTTGCACACACACCTCGCTGAAGGCAGTGACCCCCTCTTTTCATTCCTGATGGGTTGCTTTTCTCTCATCTCACATTGTGTACCCCTATTTGCGGGCCTAAGTTGGTCATGATCCCTAAAAGAATCTATTTCATATTGGCCAAGATCACCCTTCACCAAGTCATTTGCCCCTGCAGACTTAGCCTTGCAAGTTTCCCCTTGGACTTTGCTTCTGCATTCATTGACCCTTGCGGACTCGCATTTGCATATTTCCCTTTGTCATTCACCTTCACGTTCCACTTTTCACCTATGGTCAAGTCCCTGTGTCTGCTCAACGGGTGGACCCCTACACCCATTTTAGCCACTGTGTCCTTCGTCCCCCTCAGACCTGCAGTTATGGGTCACCCTAGGCAGAGCTTTGTTCCCACTTCACCATTAACTACAGCTGACCTGCCACTGCCACCCACATTCATGTGCCCTCCCACCTCAACTACATTCATGTGTGTGGGTCCCAATTGTGGGCTAGCCATGGGTGGCGGCTATTATGAAACAATCATCCTATGGCTACGGCCCACATTCATCAGTCCACAAACATTTCCCTCTACAAAGTCCGCAATACTCATGGCTGTCATTTTGAAGATGCCACAATAAAAGTTCATCCACCTCAATGTAACCTAGGATGACCATGTATTAATTGCAAGTGAGAAATTATAAGGCAAAGGGCGATTATTGAAAATGGTGTCACGCACTAAGACTCTACACTAAGTTGCAAAGATAACATTCAAAGTAGATGCCAATGGCTGTTTTGAATGTAGGGTCTGCTCCCCATACTTTCACCCAACATTCACCATCTTGAAACATCCTACCTTCAATGTCACCCCACGTTCCTCGACCCGCAACCCCTAACAAAAATTACCCTTGCGGGACCCGTTATACACGCTTCCGCCTACCTGTGGCCATATTTGCTGCAGCGTCCCCTCCCACAATGACGTAATATTATTCTCCCACACAACTAGGTTTATTAATCTCGTATGCTCT
>VDFB02068213.1:0-68904 GCA_007258455.2 Sequoia sempervirens | reverse complement strand
AGATTCCCCATGTCAGTCGAATGTAACTACCGTGTATTGGTCTTTAATGATATTGAGCAAGTGTGGGAGTTACCATAGTGCTAAATATATGTTTGGACATGCATGTCTGACCAAATTCCCTACAGGTGTAACCGCCCTTCCATTCTTTTCTTTGTTTTCCCTAAATGGTGTCCTCTCAGTTAGTGGGAGTTGATTGCCTTACTTATTTGGTAGTATAAATAAGGATCAAATCCTTCTTCTTTAAAAGGTTGTTGTTGTCATGTAATCTAATGATGTACTAGCATTCTGCATTTTCAATATAGTCATGCTACTATTTTGTATTCACATTTTCTAATGAATAAAATGATATTCTAAGTTTGAGCATTTGATTTTATCTTAGTTTCAAAGGATACTCATCCAAGGGGGCCCACTTGGTGAGAAATCCATCCTTTAGATTAGTTTACTTTAGTTATTATTTCATGTTTAGTACTTAGTTAAAAATCTGGCACTGACTGTTCTTGCGGACACTAGAATTTCATTATGTCACTGTTCCCACAGCCAAAGCGAATAGAGTAGTTTCCTGTTTGTTTGCTCGGATCTTCATTCTTGTCATGCATTTCAGCTTAGTATAATTGTTGATTGATGTTCAACATTTATCTTGTTCCTTTCCAAGTAATTTACTTTCAATATTGTGCCTTTCTTAGTTGTAAAATGAAGATGGCTACTTTTAGTTCCTAGTGCACATATTGTGCTGGCCCATTTCAAGTTCACATCCCTGGATTGACAAGTTAAATGCACCTTCATGATGATTGAGATAGCTATTCAGGTTAGATGTCCAATCTTTGAATCACGGCTATAAAGGCTTATTTATTGAATCATTGTAGGAGGCCAACACATGAAATGAATTACGCACCACATGATTATGAATTAGTTGCAATAGTACATGCCTTGTAGATGTGGAGGCATTACCTAATGGGAAAACTATTTGAGCTTAAAACATATCGTTTGGGATTGAGATACATCTTCACCCAACCGAATCTCAATGCTTGACAGAGAAGGTGGTTGGAATTCCTTAGTGAGTACAACTTTGGAATTGAGTACATTAAAGGAAAAGAGAATAGAGTAGCAAATGCTCTTAGTAGAAGAAGACATTTGGCAACTATAAACATGACAAGATCTAATCTAAGGCAACAAGTGATGCAACACTTGCAAGGGGATGAGCACTATGAAAGAGTAAAGCAAGCTCTAGAAGAGAATCCCTCAGACCATCAATTTGATGGGTATGAAATTGAATCAGATGGAATCCTAAGATATCAAAGGAGGATGTATATTCTAGATTCTGGAGATCTTAGGAAGTTGGTCTTGGAGGAAATCCATAATGCACCTTATTCAAGACACCCTAGAGTTGTCAAGATGATCACAAAGTTGAAATATTTATATTTTTGGCCAAAACTTAGGAAGGATGTAGTTGAATATGCAGCTAGATGCTTGGAATGTCAATGAGTTAAGGTAGAAGATGTACATCTAGGAGGGCTCCTCTATCCTCATGATATACTTGAGTACAAGTGGCAAGTGATCAACATGGACTTTATACAGGGGTTACTTTGAGTAAAAATAGGCATGATGTCATCTTGGTAGTAGTCGATAAGTTGACTAAGGTGGCACATTTCATTCTAGGGAACCTTGAGGATGGATCGTTGACCTTGGCCAAGAAATTTCTCCAAGAGATCTTTTGTTTGCATGGAGTGCTTGAGACTATCATATTTGACATGGATGCTCTGATGATGTCCAAACTTTGGACAACTTTGAATGCAGGTTTGGGAACTAAGCTAAATTTTAGTTTAGCTTATCATCCTCAGACCGATGGTCAAACATAGAGAGTCAATCAAGTAGTAGAGGATCCCCTTTGAATGTATTGCATGGACCAATGGTATAAATGGGAAGAGTACCTACTATTGGTAGAATTTTCTTATAATAACTATTTTCATGCATCTTTAGGTATGGCACCTTTTGAGGCTATTTATGGGTGAAAGTGTCGTACACCCATTAGTTGGGACAGGTTGGAAGACAAGATCATAGTGGGTTCTGAAATTATTAAGGAGATGGAAGAGAAAATGAGACTCATCAAGGGTAGACCGAAGGAAGCGACAAATAGACAGAAAAGATATACTAACAAGAATAGAACCTTCAGATAGTTTGCAAAGGGGGATAAAGTGTTCTTAAGAGTTAAGCCACACAAGAGCTCTATTACTTTTGGAAAATATTCCAAGTTGGCTCCAAGATATGTGGGTCCCTTTGATGTATTGGAAGTGATTAACCCGGTTGCATACCGACTTGATCTACCACCATCTCTAGCTCAACTCCATAATGTGTTTCATGTTTCTTTGCTTAAGCCATACCATCCAGATGCAACTCACATACATGATTGGCATTCCTTACAGGTGTAGAATCTAGGGTTGGTACTGGTGGAACCCATTAGAATTATGGACAGACGCAACATCAAGTTGCAAAATAGAGACATTGTTCAATATAAGGTCCAATAGGACCAATATTCTGAGGACAATACCACATGGGAGGATGCTGAGGAGATAAAACACTCCTTTCCTCATTTGATTCCTAGATAGACTCTTAATGTTTCATTGAGATAATATTACTCTAGTATTTTGGATTTGCATGTTATGATATTTTGGTTTGAAAACAATATGATTGAATATTGAAATAGACATATCTGACTCAATTTTGTCTAATAAGACATCAGGACAATGTCTCTTCCTAGTGGGGAAGGATGTCACATCTCAAATTTTGTTTACATTTAATAATGTTAAATTATTTAAAATATTTGGAAAATGAAATTTATTAGTTTTTGAATTGTGATAAACTTTTTATTTCAACGTCATTGAAAATGTTTATCCATGTAAAAATTATGATTGAATATGAAGGATGAATGCTATGATGTAGTAATGAAATAATTTCATTTTGATCATTGGTTAATGATTCACTTTGCAAGTGCAAGTGTGTGAATGCAAGAACAGGTTGAAGAACGAGAACATGGTTGAGGTAGGAGTATTTAGCTGGATGATGATCGGTAAGCTTCTTGGAGTTTGAATCACACACCACTAAAAAATCATTTGTAATTGGCAGATATCATTTTCTTATGTGAATGCGTAGATGATTAAAAGGTAAACTAATGGAAAATAAACTATTTGTTCATTTGTTATACCTTGTATATTTAAAAGTTGTTTTTTGTTTATCATTCAAAAGAAAGGATATATACAAAGTATATATATGTATATAAATGTGTAATGTAAAAATATTATATATATAATATGTATGTACATAAATATATGTATATTATATATATAATAAAATGAACACATGGAAAGATAAAATAATGTTTTTATTTAAAATATATTTAAGAATTGAAGGCATATAAACCATGATGGGCAATCATTAATACCCTAATTTTCAATTTCAAAAATCTGAAACTTAAAATGAATAAGGGGCCACCCATAACCTGTTGTACCCTTAGCACACACGCCCCTTTCAGAACGGGGACCCTCTTTTTTCTTTCATCTTGCCGGGTCATTTTTTTGTTGCCTCGTTTTGCGTGCCCCCTTTTTTTGGTGTCTTGGGTGGTCAGCATACCTCTGAAGTCTCATCTTAAGTTGACCATGTTTTTCCCCTTCAATTTTGCCAACTCCTGCTGCCTTGCAGAATCTCCTTGGCAAATTGCCTCTACCAGCGGCCTTGGAGGCTATCGGGCCCACCCCGTCGAGTTTCCACGTTAGGGTTTCCGCCTTGACTTCGCCGTTCCAAACAGCGAAAGACTTTCGCCTTCCCGGACCCCAAGACCCAGCTCGCTTTTTTCCGTCCGGCAAAGCTTGTAATATTTCTTGGTTGCCTTCGCCCCTTTTGGGCTCGAACCACCAGAACTCCGTGCGCACTTCACCATTCCCAACGGCAAATCATTAACGGAACTCCGCCTCCAGCCCCAAGTTCCCTTTCCGCCAAAGGTTTTCAATGAATTAAACGACTGGCCACTCTCGTGTCTTTTCCAGCCTCCGGGCCCCAGGACTCTCGCCGCCGTCCGTGAATTTGAATTCACCAACCAACTGATTTGTCGTACTTACATTTAATGAAGCCATTAATGGCGGTGGGAGCATAAATATCTTGCCTAACCTGTCATTTTCATTTGTCAGGTTTGCAGAGAGAGATCAGAGAGCTTGCCAGAGGAGTCCACCGCCTTCGTCGACCACCGTCCTCGCGTCAGTGACTATCACTTGCCGATCCTTAGTAGATTTCATGCCTCCTCTCATCGGATTCCTGAGGTAGGTTTGTCGTTTTCCTTTCCGAGAATTTTTTATGCTTTTAATGTCTAAAATGATGAGCTACATGGGATAAAACACTTGTAATTGATAAAACACGACGCAACGCCTAAAACCAATATTTTAGAATCCTTTAGAAACTTCCAAAGCGCCCTCTAAGATCGATCCAGAATTTGGCCCACGCGCGGCCATTCTTCGCGCAGGGGCATTCGCCTCTCCCAAGCCTGGACTCTTCTCTCACCAGCGGGACTTACCAAAATAACCATCCTTTTCAAAATAGCCGCACCATCTCCCGGGCCCGGATCCTCGGGTTTCCATCGGCGGTTCGGTGTCTGACATTTGAAACTTAAACTTTGAAATCGACCTCCATTTTGGCCTCCCGGGCCCGCGCCCCCAAACTTCCGCGTTCGGGATTCTGCCAAGCTCCTGTCGTTCTTGAACAGTGAAGGAACCCCGCCCGCCCGATTCTCGGAGCCCACCCTGCAAATCTTCGTCAGGCGCTGACAAATTACTAGCCGCTAACAAATTACCGCCTGCCACCAAGAACCTGGGTCCCGATCAATGGACTTCCGTGTTCGGAGCTCCGCGGGGTTTTCACTATTCCCAAACGGGGACGTCGACCCGTCCGCGATCCGGACCCTGGGCCTTATTTTTCCATCAATTCCTGAGCACGAGCCCACCTTCTGGCACCTCGTCGGGTCCCGATTCGCGGACTTCTACGGGAGCTTCGTTGTTTTGAACGATAATCCATTGGCGTCCTTCCACCTCCCAGACCCCAAGCCTCCTTTTGCCGCAAGGATTCCAAATCATAGAACTATACCGTCCCTGACCTCGCTAGGCTCCGCAATCCGAAACTCCATCGCATATTCGCCATTCCAAGAGGGAGAAGTGCATACTCCTTTTCGACCTCTAGGCTCTGCCCTCCCGCTCGCTGCTGAACTTAACAGAAAAATCAAGCGTCCAACCTTGATGTCGGGTCCGGTCCACCGGGCGGCCTCCTCTGGACTTCCGTCTGACGATCGCCATTTTGAACGGCGAAAGCATGATGGCTTCCTGGCTCCTCAAGCCCAAACACTTTAAAATTACAAAATTACCAGCCGCCCTTGGACCCACCGGGTCCCGGACCCCGGAGTTCTGTCCCCGGAACTCCATTTTTGCTCGGCCGTTCCAAACGGCTAACCCCGAATGACTTTCCGGCCCTATACCTCTAGATGCTCCCAAGTCGATCCAAATGACCTCAAATTTGAAATTTGATCTCAACCCACGTGCTCAAATTCGGCCCTCTTCACTACGAGCCTTTTGAACCATCAAAATTCAGGCGTGAGAAATCTCCTGAATCGCTCTACCCCGTTTTCCCTTCCAGGATAACATTCTTGCCGAGGAAGTCTAGGCCTCTGGGCCCGGATTGTCCGAAAGCCCTCAATTAAAAGACTAATAACATCTGGAAGTAAAAGTATGATTTTATGAATGATAAAATGTCTAGAGTTGATTTCATCTACGGGATTTCGACTAACGCCAAAGCTTTCATGATCAGTTGCATTGACTATGCCTTTGCTTGCAGGATATATGGAATTGGGCGCAGGACCCTCGAGGGCAGCTGCGGAAAAAAGACAAAGGAAAGAAATCAGGCAAGACTCTTCATGGAAAATAGGACAAGGATCAAATGAAGTTCCAGTTCTAGGGTGAACCTTTACGATCAAAAATCACCACAGACTGGAAAGAAATAACAGACACCAATATTGGCCAAGTTGATATTGATGAGTTTACATAAAGGGTCCAAATCAACCTGACAACCAAGAATGCAAGGCTGATTAGGAAAATTAGAATCGCAAAAGTTGCGGGCTTCCCCCCATCTCTCATTGCCCCCGAGCTAGTCATGGCTTATGGCAGGCATATCAAACCGAGACAAGGACCATTGTCGACAGGGATGGTAATATTCTAGCGGATATGTCAGCTGAAGGCATTACAAAGACCTTCCACATTCCCACCTTCGTCGAGATGGAGACGCCTACCATAGAGGAATGCAAAGTAGCGTGGGATGACAACCCGACTAGCTGCAAGAAGTTGATAAATCAGCACTGGCTCAAAGAGAAACGGGGCAGCGTTGCGAAGTTTCCTCAGGAACTCTTCCGCAGTGATTTTCATGAAGATTACCATGACTTAGTCACTAAGCTAAGTAGGGTGATGGGTCTTCCTACTGCTGCCTTCTTTCAGGATTGGATGGTGTACTTCGTTGAACAGATCCTCCGTGGGAATGAGGACATCACCACAAAATTTGCGTTCTACTAGGGAGCCATAATAAGCGATTGCTTTCATGAGCAGTTCATCAATGTCAAGAAAAGTTCCAAGTTCTACATGACCTCATATCTTGTCTACTCCTTGGCAGACCAGAGATAGTACAATGGGTTGTTTGTGGCACCTGATGAGGAGCAGGGTCGAAAACTGAAGGTCTATGACAAGTACCCCCAGCTCCAATTCTGGAACTTTAAGAAAGAGTATTGTAGGGTCAATGATGCCTTCATTGGTCACATCATCTAGCTGCTTGGAGGGGATTTTGAGAGAAGAGTCTCTCATAGTGCGTGGGCATTTTTGAAACAATACGCCTTCATGTCTCTTCGGCCTTTAAGTTTACCGTATATTTGTGCCTGTGGTTCATTGAGACCAAACAAATTTCCTCAAGACCCCAATGTGACCTGGGATTATCCTATTAGAACTTTCCCGACAACCCAACACATACACTCACCAAATAAACAATCATAAGAATTCTATCCTCGAATTTCGGTTCTGGCATGCATAAACTTAAACCTTCACAGCTGGAATTAAAAGGAGCTAGTGGAATACCACTTCCAATTACACACTTCACGCCCATGGATGGACCTGTATGGGCATGTAAGGAAGGCATTAGGGCCGAAGTACGCCCATTTACACAATGAAAAGGATTTCTTGGAAAATTGTCAGGATGACAAGGAAGTGTGTGCAAGGCATTACATGCGGATGACTGTGTGCTTCATAAGAAGGGTGCAACCATTTCCAATACCCGATTAGGTTGAGGAGGATGAAAGCACCGTAATGGACCCCAGATACCCCGCAGTCGCCAACTTGCCAATACCAACAATAGACTAGGATGAATAGGAGGTCGATGACCTCGATATTATAACCAAGTTGATCTTGGCCCGTACCAAGGAGTGGGTTGATGGACAGGTGGCCCGACTGAAATAAGGGGTGATCTTGACATACGAAGGGCTCAAAAGCGAGCCAAGCGTTGCGGAGGAGGCTGCTGCCACAACTTCGACGGGTGGGACATCTAAGTCCCCTCCAATCACTAGATCTAAGAAGAGGAAGGAAATGGAGAAGGAGTAGTCTTCAGATCCCAAGGTTTATATAAGGAAGGACCCAGGAGGCTCACCTTCCAAAAGGCTCAAGCAAACAGGGGGCACCACAGAGCAGCCTGTGATCCAAGAGGAAGAAGCAAAAGGTATAGATCAATTAAAACTGCTTTTGGCTCTCCCTATTTTGACTGCCCCATCATCTACCTCCCTAGCCATGGTCGCCACATCCTCGCCACAAGTGGAAATCTCTGTCCATCTTGCCCCTTCACCTCCGACCGAGCCTGTAATAGTAATTGATTCTTCCTCTGCTATAACTACTCCTTCCTCCACTGCGATGTCACCTACCACATCACTCCCATTAGCTACTATAGCGGCACCGACACCCGTTTCTACCTTGCCTGAGGCCTTCTCGAAACATATGCAGAGTCTCCCTTCCGAGCTCTCCTAGATCCTTATGGACCCCACTCTTCAGGCTGCCCTAGCGCAGGTCCTCACTACTGCTAAACCTTCACAGCCCCCGGTAGAACCACCGGCTATGAAGGCCACCATGTTAATCTCCGAGGAGTGGGAGAGATGGGAGAAAGAAACCTCGAAATCATTTGAGGAGGAGGTCGATGAATACCACGAGCACCCAGAGTATGAACACCGCACAATCGACAAGGTGGCCTACGAGGAAGAAGGAACAAGCTCTTCTGAGAGTGGGGATGAGGAGGAAGATGCCGGTGGTAGGGTCATCGTGCATGCCTTCAACGATGATCTTGAGGAAGAGATGGCCTGGTAGCCGAAGGGCACTAGAGAAGAGGCAAAAAGGTCGCCTCTTGGAGAAGAACGACAACAATAGGAGGAAAATCCAAGAGAAGATAAACCTGAGAGTGAGGCTCAAGCTGTCAAGAGCCTTGAAATTGAGCAGCCCAAGGAGCACGTGCACCAGGTTGAGAAAACTAAGGAAAAGAAGGGGGAGGAAATAGAGAAAGAAGAAAGTCCCTGGCAACAATTACCTACCAAGCCTCCCATCAAGCGCCTTGTGTTCATCCAGGACTCCGATGAAGAGGAAGGAGATGCTGCTAAAATGGAAGAAAGGGCCCCTGGGGATAAGGAAATAGAGGTCTTGGCCGGGAAGGGTGAGGGTGATCATGAATCACCTAAGAAAAATTCCGCTATGCCTAAATGGCTAGAAAGACAGCTTGAAAAGAAAACTCTTGTACCAAAGGACCCAAGAGCAAGGCTAGAGGCTATCTTAGCCCGAGCGCAGATCGCAACTCAAAAAGAGAAGAAGCCTAAGATTAGATCCAAGGTAACAATGGATGCTTCTGGGTCTTGGGCTATGCAGATAGCAACGCTTGTGGTAGGCCAGGCTGGTGTAAGCTACAACATCTCCACCCTTGATTTAGGAACTGCTACCAAGGAGCAAAAAGTGGGGCATCTTGAGGAGTCAGTGGCTACAGTGGTGCACCTGATAAAACAAGACAAGGTTTTGAAGGATGAGCTCAAAGCACAGGTGGCCGCCTTGACAGATTACATCCAACAGTGGTCCTTAATTGATGACCTACCCACCACATCCGTGGCTCCACCCCAACTGTTGTCCAGAGAACAGATTGACAAGTTGGAGAGAAGAAAGAACTTGGACAAGACTACTGAGAGTTGGTTCCGACAGGTCTTGTACATCGGGAACATGGGTATTAGTCGGGTTGTTCGAATAGCCAACAAGTTCTTGGACCTACAACAATCTCTCGAGAGCATGAGAAAGCTCTACACTGACTTCCCTGCCGCATACGAGTCCACCTATCCAAAAATTGAGGCCATCGTCCAGTTACCAAAGGTTGCATGGGAAAAGGGGCTTGCATTCAAAAGGGATGATCATTGGCTGATGGATGTGTGGAGGCGTGATTTTGACAACTGAAAAGAAAGGTTGGAGCAAATAATGAGTAAGGTGGATCCAGACATCGAATGGATCAAGGAAATTAGGGAAGAATGCGCTCGTTATCTCAAGTTGTTGACGGAGTATGACATGCCCATAGTACAGATGGATCCGGAGAAAATAAAACCTTACTTTCAGAAGAAGATGGTGGATGGGATTTCCGGTGAGATAACAATGGAGTTCATGAGTTTTGCTGCCCGTGCCTTTGACCAATCAGAGTTGTTCAGAGATCAGGGCATAAAATATGATGAGGACTAGAAGAAGCTTGAAGATAATGCCAAAGAATGGAGCTACCAAATGCTGCAATACAAGATCATTGAGGTAGACAAGCTCCAGCCAGTCATTCTAAAATTCATGGAATATACAGCTTCAGAGAAGCAAGAGGACAACCTTGTTATCAATGAAGAGCCCCCAAAGGAGTAGCTACAATAAAAGAGCAATCAACAAAAGACAAAAACACTACAGTGCCAACACTAAATGACAAAATAGGGAAGGAGACATAATGTAATTTTAAATTGTAATATATTGGGGGTTGGTGAGAACCCTATTTTGTAATGAATCTTGGCCACACAATGAGAATTAATCTTGGCCATTCATTTGACCTTTTGGGCACTATAAATAGGGGTCTCCTCTCATTTGCAAAGGGAGTTGAGTTGTTGTAAAGACATGCTGCTAAAATTTCTAATGAAAATACATTGACTTGGTGCATTTTCTAATTTCTTCACATGTTTCATGTTTCAATCTCCATTGTTAGATGCTTTACTTAGATTTATATTGTTGTTCTAGTTAGCTGTATTCTTGCTTTGATAGATTTTAGAAATGTTGTTCTGTGGTTGTGAAAATTCCTGCTATGTAGATGCCTCCTTAGTCCATACTTTTTGCTTTTTGTTGTTTGCTACTGGTAAATAGCTGTGTAAAGTTAGGCTGGGCTTAAATTCAAAGCTTCTCCACACTTTTATCTTCGTTCATGCATGTATATGGTGAATGAAAGGTGAAATATTTGCAGACCTTAGAAGATAGCACAAATTTCATAAGACTGTGAGATTTCTGGTTAAGTGAAATCTTGTTTTAAGGAAGCTGTCCATTGCAGGACTCCATGATTACTATTCACATTTGGTTGCAGGTCTAGGAACTTTCCATCTTCCCCGCTCTTTTTCCCTTTTTTTAGAAATAGCCTGTACTAAGGTTCATTGCACATTGTAAAGTCGAATTTGAAGAAATATCAAAGTTTTGGAATGCTGTCTGAACCTGCAGCAAGGTGAAACTTGACCTCCATCTTAGAAACTTCGGATTTGAAGATCTACCTCGCATCTAGCTAAGTAAGTCTGCCCTGTGATTACCAGCAAAAATCACATCAAAATCAATTAAGGAGTTCCATGCAAGTCATGAACTGACACCTGAGAGACCTTGGGGAGATTTTCAACCGCTTGCAGTTGGGGATTTCCTTTCAAGAGAGGTAGTGCACCTATGTACTGCCTATGTTGAGAAAGTGTGCAAAACACCCATCAACATAACCCTGATGAAAAAGAGATATTTTTATTGCAAGAAGTTAGGTTGCGACTAACAATTATGAAGCCCTCTCAATTTAGAGTAAAACACATATTTCAAACGGAGGGAATCACTAAGTAATCTCATGGAATATAGCACAATTAGGAAAAATGAGATTTTCACAGAAGAAAAGCCAAAAAGAATAGGAAAAGGCTGAACCATTTGGAAAAGAAATCTCCTTGTTTCATTCATCTTGGCTCCCAAAAATTGATCAGTTGAGCAAAAATTAGAGGTATGGCCTATTTAAAATCTTCTATAATGTATCAAAGACATTTACTATCTTTTTATTTTGTTGTCTAAACTCTGTATTATCAATTGGTGCTAAATGAAACATTTTGTCTTCTTTATTTTGTTCAAGGTAGCCTCTTTGTTGCTATTGATGGCCTTTTGTTGGGCTTGATTTTTCTCTTTTATGCCTCATCTTCATTATACTAAAGTTTCCATGTCATTATAATGTTGATTTTCTCTATTAATCAGAGATTTCTATTGTTATTTAAACCATATTAAGTAGGTTTAGCAACCTTGCATGTCACCTCTTATTGACCTTCATGAAAGGTCCATCTATATGCATTACCAATGCATCTGTTGCTCTTAAATTTTCTTTTTGTTTCAATAATGCGATGAAAGGAAAAACTTGAGTCCTCTAGCCATCGTGCCTCCTCTCTTATTGTTGAGGATTTTATATGTAATCTTTGTGTATTCGGCTTGCAACCAAGAACCCACCTCTTCACTGAGTATCAGCCACCACCCAAGCCATGTTTATTCCTTAACAATGTTTGTTACCCTGGTGTATGTATTGGCCATCATGGTCGAGGTGTGTATTCAACCCTCACAGAGCCAAATTATTTTGTGGGTAATCTGAAAGGATAAAATCCATGTTCATGGGTTGCATAAGACTTCATGTCTTAATTCTACCTTCATGGTGTGAAGGTATATATATTCCCATTGAATCTTTTCATTCCTTATGGCTACTAAAGGTTGTGGGCTCTTAGCTTTGACTTAGCCTCATAAGGCAATTAATCCCACCTTAGAAACTCCACCATGATGCAGGTATGTATGTTGAAGGTTTTGACAACCAAATAAGGGGGTGGTGGCCAATAGGCCTTTACCACCATGTGTTAGCAGAATACTGATCTGTAATAATGTTGATTTATATAATCTTCTTGGAAGTTGATCTTCCCACATATGTATATGTTCTTTTATGTCTGTATAGACTACCTCACATGTCAAAAGATGTTCCAAAGCAGGTTGACCCTCGTTTGGTTGAGGGATCGACCCATTTTGTTGTATCATTTCCTTAAACCTCCCTTAAATGGGGGGCATGTAAGTGTAATTCACACCAATGTTGTTAACAGTGAGAACTATAGTGGGTCATTTCTAGAATGAACACCCACATTTTTTAGACGATGACAGTAAATATTCAGATTAAACACGTCCCATGAACCACCAATTTCATGATTCATTTACCTGGTAATAGGGATATGAAATAATCATTGTAAATCAATATGAATATTAGAATCAAAAGTATTCTTTATTAAATTATTTTGAAACAAAAGATTGGATTTGTGCAAAATGAACATCCATAATTATACAAATGGGAAAGAACGAGTTAAATGATTAACGAGAACACTCTTATTTTCTATGTAAACTTGTGAAAATATTAAAGGGATTTTCCTAAAATTTGAAGTAAATCTAGTGCACTTTTAAAATCTTCTTAGATTGAATCCAGAAGTTATTGGAAAATAGGTTTTCTGGTAAAATGTAATGTTTTCTTTCTACACATTTAATGAAAATGGAAACATAGTATTCTATGTAAAAAAAAATGGTTTGTTTCTATTTAATTAAAGAATGTATACACTTACTATAATACTGTAATCAAAGGCCATATATGTGTATATACATAAACCAATTATGTATATACACATATATGCGATATACATTCTTTTAACAACTTATTTTCTTTTGAATAATGTATGAAATCACTCAGTAGAGACAAGAGAAAGGAAGCACTTGAAATAGTATGTTGAGACATGTGTTGTGAAAATTGCTTGAACAATACATTAAATTGTTGCATATTGAACATATTAAATGACTAATTTTCTATTACATAATGTACAAAAGCAATAAATTTGGTTCAATGTGTTTTACAAGAATTTGTTGATTTATAGGATTGCCTAGTGAATCATATGAAGATTGTGCTTGTAAATTTTATGATATAATTGCATAAGAAGGTTGGGTAGGATAACCTATTGTAAACCAAATTGTATGTTTGCAAACTAAATGCTAGAAGGGAAGAGTGTTTCCTTATGTATATAGAAGGTTTCCTTCTGAGATAGGTGCCAAAAATGGAATACCAGAGGATATAGGTTTTGCTTTTTTCCAAAATCTATCATTTTGTTGTTGTATACAACGTATGCTTCACCAAGCTATGTAGCTCATAATACTGAATGGACTAAAATGTTGTATCTCTGCCATTTTCTAACATTGATCTTGCATGTTCTAAATATGGATAGAAATGCATGTATTTATGTTAGACACGCACCAGATTCCACCTTGCATATCATTTTCTCTTGTTAAGTATTATGTGTAGGGTTGGGTATTCTTCAAGTTAGGAAGAATTATGAGGAAGCGTAGCTTCATGGTTGGGTGGAAAAGCGCCTGAACCGTGTTCTCATCCACCAGTTGTGGTGACCATTGAAGTGAAATAACAAGGAATTCCATCTTTGATTATTGTACTTTGTACTACTTGATGTATAATTTGAGTTGACTAAGTGGTAGTGTTAGCCTAGTAAAACTATGTAATCTAACAATTTGATATTTGGGAATGAAAAAAAATCATTATTTTGGACATGATGTGCTATGATAGAAAATAGCTAATTGATTTATGTATTGAATTTATTATTCATAATGTCATAATTGATTTATTGGTGTTAGTTTGGAATGACTCATTACAACTCAGTATTGACCATTTTTTATTGGCCATGGGTTATGTGCCCATGTGATCATTTAATATTTTTCATCATGTTTTTGGGCTGTCCACTAAGGGGGCATGGGTTGTTCCTAGTGGTTTTACTTTTTGTTTTAGGATACCATGTGTGGTATTCTCTCCCACAAAGTTCTATATATTAGAGCATTGAGATGGCATTTTTAAGAGTTTGTTTTGCAAGTTGTCAAAGTAATGAAGTGTTGCTGAGATTCAAAGAGGAGTGTTGTATTTTTGTATCTCATTTGAAGATTAATACAAGCATTTCATCTCTTTGGGTGTGGAGTTTTTTTCCCACAATATTTTCTCCATGTATATCTTGTGTCACTTGTGATTCTCAACTTGTGGTATTGTTGTTTTGCTTTCATTGTTGGAATTGTTAATCACATATCATAATATTAACAATCTTGAATATATAATTTCATATTTGCAACCACATATTTAAGGTCATATTGCTGCAAGTTTTACCTTGAATTTTCCAACAGTAAGTTCCCAAAAGGAGGGGAAAGTCCATAGGGATAAAGGGATGGAGGTGGAAAACAGGAACATGAAGGGGATAATTTATAGAGAGATGGAGAAATGAAGCATGGGTAGAAGTACATTGTGGGTTTGCAAGTCCACAAGGATGCATTAATAAGGTTGAATGCTTGTGGGAATGTAGAAAGCTAGGGGAGTAGGAAGTTTGCACAAAGTGTAAATGTGCATAAAAATTCCTTAAATATGTAAAGTAAAAGGAACAAGAAGTTGCCTTGTAGAGATGTGAGGGTATAGAGAATCAAGTGAATTATAAAATTCTACAAGGAGTTCACAACTCCATAAGCAAAGAAGGAAATTGGAGAAACAAGAAGTAGAGGGAAGATAGTAGTTTTTCGAAAAGTGCAAACATTCACATAAGTTTTGTAACTCTACTGGGGAATGGAAGTTGACCTAGAAAATCCTCTAGCTTAGGTTTTTTTTTATATTTCTACAATCTAAGGAATGTGACAAGGACATGATAGGAGGAAAATCATTACACCAAACACAAATAACCAAGGAGGCACATCGAAGGAATTCTTTGATCATTTATCAATGATAGGAAAAATAAGGCCAATACAATAAAGTGGGCACCAAACTTAGAAGATTTTATAATTTTTTAGGTGAGTGCCAATAGGAATAATCAAGTTTCAAAGTGAAAATTACTTCAAACTCTCATAAGGTCACTTATGTACAAATTTTTACTTCTAGCAGTGGCCATATTTTACAGTAGCTTTTCTTAGTGTTTTATTTTCAAGTAATGGATGAGATTATTTTAGGCTATTTGTATTTTATTAGTCATTTTAAAATTACTTTTCTTTGAAGTTCCTTACTACTACTTATAAATAGGTTCACTTTAAAGCAAGCCTTTCTGGGATATTTTATTATACTTTTATATCCCTAAAGGCCATTATTTGTAAACTATAAATAAGTGCTTTGAGCACACAAACTCTAAAGGATTATGGAATTTTACCTTATGAACTACCAAAAGTATTGTTTAGCTAAAGTTACTATTGAACACTTGTTGATAATTTCATCAAGAGAACTAACAATGAATTATATTGAATTGATTTTTGTATTAAAGATATATTTTTTTGCTTGAATTGTAGCTTTGAGTATAATTTAGTTTTTTACTTCTTGAAATTTTGTGTTGTTATTCATAATATTTTGTTTGTGGTGGAATACTAGTATTTGATTTAACCAATAACAACTATTGTGTTCATTCATGCTTAGATAGTTTATTTTCTTAATATCTTAAAATATCATCGTAGAGCTTGACTATTAACAATTTGACACATGTATTTGAGGTAAAAACATAGGCACTTCATTATTTCTTCTATAGAAACCCCCTAAGTGAAATTTTGTACAGTGTGAATTTATTGTAATGCCTAAAATTTGAAATACAAATGAAAGCAAAATAGAATGTAAACTTAAACTATCTAAACCAAGCAAAACCTCTAGATAGAGCTCACAAAAGAGATCAAAATAAAGCATACCATCAAACAATCAAAGAAGATGTTACCATAACCTCCATCGTGATTTGATTTGCTCCTTGATGGGTTGGAATGCCGATGCTCCTTGCTTGAAGATACCAATTTGACATTTACCTAATATAAGTGATGATTGATTAAAATGAAGGACATAATGCTTGAATTTATACTTTTGGAAGGATGAATGGATAGTCAAGATCTAATGATGTGATTAATAGTGGAGGATGGTTGTGAGGATTTCCCTAGCATCAAGGAGAGGATGGAGGGTGGAGATGGAGGTTGTTCGTTTATGAATGGCTAAGATAACTTACTAAATTTAGTGAGTAATTGTGAGCATGAGGAAAATAAGGGATATGTGCACCTAATAAGGCTGTATTCTTGGATTATGCTGAGAGAATAAGGGAACCATAAGGAAAAGCATTTTTAGGTGCCCTTTATTCTTGAAATGTGTTGAGAGAATAACGAGACCATGAGGACAAGTGTTCTTAGGTGCCCTTTATTCTTGGAATATGTTGAGAGAATAATGGGACCATAAGGAAAAGTGTTCTTAGGTGCCCTTTATTCTTGGAATGTGTTGATGGAATATATGTTTAAATAAATATTATTATTATTTAATTATTTTAGCCATGTGTGAGATGGATAATAAGTGGAATATATATTTATTTATAAATTTATTGTGGGGAGATGGAAAAAGTGGTTAATTAAATAATATGATTATTTAATTGATGGACTTTAGGTAAAAGAAGACTAGACTAGGTGATGAGATTGGTTAATTAGGACTAGGTGATGGTGATTAGACCTAGGGAATATTTTAGGTGTCTACACTTATAAATTATGTATAATCTTAGTCTATGATTTATTTTAGGTTTATTTAGGTTTCATGGAGTTTCCCATCATAATTTGAAGAATGATTCTACCAAACATGCTATTTCATTTTGTGTTGTCTTGCAAGAAATAAACTAGGACACTAACAATAAGGAATCACATTCTAATCTCTATGGTGGTCATTTTGAAAAGTAGAAAAAAAATCATAATTTATAAAATATTTTATTTATCTTATTCACAACATGATTTCCATCGATTCTTATGGCATTATGTAGTTTCTTTCTACTTTAAACCACAAAACTAAAATTTGGGGTTGAGAGCTGCTTTGTCCATTCTTACTCATCCTTGGGAAAACATTTACATAGAATTAGTTAATGGCTTTTTGATGATTTTTGTTTCCATGATTGTGTTTTTATGGTTGCCAATCGATTCAAAAAATGACGAAGTTCATTACATACTGTAAGACCAATTTTACAAGCTAGTTAGCTTAGTTATTCTTTGAATCTATCTTGGAGATCCTTTGGTCTCCCTACTAGCATCAAATCCAATTGTGACTCATGTTTTGCGAGGAATTTCTTAGGAGTTTCTCTTAAATTTTATAAATCCTTCCACCCACATTTAAATGGTCAAATTGAAGTTGTGAACTAGACTATCATGTAAAGTTTGAGGATATACAAAAAATACTCCTAATAAGTTACATCTTAAGCATACCTACGTTTGATGGTCTATTCTTCCAAAAACTCACTTTTTGAGGTCTATCTTAGTTTCTAATCCTTGGCTCTCTATAAGTTTCCCTTATGTTTTCCTTCTCTAGCTACCATGCACATTTATAAAGAGTAAGATAAGGCTTAGTCCATCTAACATTTGTTATCTCTTTAATCTAAAATGGTTCAAATTCTTCACAGGAATCAAGCAAAATAAATGTACATCTCATGGATTATGTAATGAAACAACTTCCACAATAAAAGAATATAATACTAAATATGCTACAAATACTCAATAATAATATGCCACTTCGAGGGGACAACCTCCAAATCCACTTCAAGGGGGATACCTCTAATAGTCTTCAAGAAGAACACATTACTCGACATGATGATAATAACTAACCTATACCTCCTCCTCTCTCTCTCTCTCTCTCTTTCTATATATATATAAATTATCCCATATATGATTATAATAATGAATATGTAACTCATTTAAGAATTAAGGTAGCCACAAGCTGACTACTCATAACACAACACACACTATAGAGTTAGGGGCATAATATATTTAGCGAGTAACATCACTTCTAGGTTGGGACAAAATATGGTTGTACTTGAAAACCATTATTTTAAGGAGTAAGCACATAGTCTAGAGTCAATACTCTTTGCTGTGGACCTTGTATTATTCTTTAAAAAGTTTTCATGAATAATTTTCAACTTGATATTCTAGCATAGTTGTTTATCCAACATGTTGTCAATGTTTATCTCCTTAAACACTATTGTGAGTCAATAATGGAAATTGAACTTCCCACTTTGATATTGTTCCTAATTTTTAGCTTGCACTAGATGTTAATTGAATTTACTACATAGTTCACCATATTTGCTAGTGTTTTTCTACTTGATACATTGTTTCTAAACAAAGCTAACTTTTACATTAGGCCTGTTAGATATTTAACCATTAGATGTCTCAATTTTTACATGAGGATTCATAAGGTATAACATAAGATAAGTTAATATTATATCATTTTACTATCTCAACATTCATCTTATGTAAAAAGTCAAAAATTAAATTCTAGTTGTTAGGTTGTTAAATTTGACATAGCTAATTGTTAAATTACTTTCAAGTTTCTCATGTTGGTTTTCATTTAACAAAATTGAGATTGCAAACATATAATTTTCACAGTCCATAATATTATTTTGCATAGCTTTTAATTTTGACTATGTAAGTTTTTTCCCTTTAAGATTTTAGAGTATGTTCTAGATCTTATAATTTGACATATAATATGCTATATATTCATGTAATTTCTTCATGAAAGTTGTTAATCAAGTTTGTAGATTAGTTTATAGAGATTTTTGTCACACAATTGTTGAGTGTAGACCTTCTTCTACTATATTTAATTCCCATAATTGTCATAGGAGTTGTAAGGGTAGAGTTTGACATACTAGTTAGGAAATATCCTTATAGTTGACGAATTAAAAAATATTGTAATAAATGATTGTAAATTATTTTTGAAGTTTGATCTAAGATGAGTAGGTTGAGATGATTGGGCCCTACGAGTTTTGTGACTACATGTGATCTTGGGTCAGCCCAACACTTGTGGCCTTGATTTCCACAACTACAATTTTAATCCCTTTTTGTGTCGTTCTAAACTTGGGATCTACTAATATTTGGTACCTATAATAAAGCTTCACGTATGCCTTTAATCTACAATTAAACACTTGATGTTTTTGAGGAACATTATTGGAACTTGCTATGCTAGGTACACGAAGTGAATTGTTCTCCTCCTCTTACCCTAGTCAAGCCTGTTCATCATTCTTAACAATTTTGATAAAAATCAAAGACAATAAGCAACAAAAGCAGCCACTATAGCTATGATATTGTTTAGGCTTTTGGACTTTGGTGTAGTGAGGTATGATAAAATGAATGTTGGAATGACCTATTACAAGAGCCAAGGCTTTGCCATTTGTTGATGTGAGAGGTAGTGTGCAAAGATAAATAGTGACTAATCGGTGATCATTTTTAAAAATAGATGTGATGGGGTTGTCCTAATGATGGACAAATTAAGGGTTGATTGATGATCCAAAGGACCTATAGGTGGCACCCTTTTATATTCGTCCTAAGTAAATAATTTGAAAGCTTTGACATTAGATAAGACAAAAAACAACTAGATGGAAGTGAGTTGGCTTGAATTTAAGATAAAATTTGAATTTAAACATAGAAGGCTAATTCTATAACGACTTGGATTAAAACCACACTTAAAATTTTGAACGAAACAAATAAATTGATAATTTAAAATTTACAATAAAAATACTAAATCATTAAAAACCATATACTAATGCAAAATACTTAAAACACAACTTAAAAAAATAAAAAATATAAACAACAACGAGAAGAATTGCTAAAATTTAACAATTCATAGATATACATTAAAAATATAGAAGTAGGTGAGCATCACCTTTCCTTTTCTTCCACCAACCCCACACCCACCTAGCCACCAGTGCCCTTCTTTCCTACTCCATATTCCCACCCACATCAACTTTCATTCAGAAACGCAATGTACTCTTTTAACTCCAACAAACTTTCGACCCAACAAATCCACAAGCCAGTCAATTTCGACCCAAATGCCAAGTCTTCTTCCAACGCCTAACAAATAATTATTTTAGACCGGAAGATCTACAACGTGTTTTTTTTGCAATAAGAGTCCACTTTGAAGCTCACAGATCCGAACAGTTCACGTGCAAATTAAGCATTGTTGGTTTTGGCCATGGCTTCCGTATCTCAGGCACTCCTGAAACCTCACATTGTCACAAATGGAGGCCACACGAAAGGAGAATCACATACTCGCTTGTCTGTCCCATTGGGGTCTGCCCACCCAAGAGGTAATTTGAACATACAAGGAAGAAGAACTGCACAAAAACCGTTAACTGCAATTGGACAGCACCATGACATTAGAATTAGACGGAGTAGGATGAGCAAAGTTGGTGTGTGTAGATGCTCAACAGCTGCCCCAGAGAAGCCTCCTCAGGTGGAGCAGATTGTATTGCAGCCCATCAATGAGATCAGTGGAACAGTGAAGCTTCCTGGATCAAAGTCCCTCTCCAATCGCATTCTTCTGTTGGCAGCTCTAGCTGAGGTTGGTCGAAATCACTATACTTTTGTTGGTTGTTATAATTATAATTTCAATTTGGGTTATTTCATTAATATTTTCCATGATATGTTTCAGGGAACAACTATTGTCGATAATCTTCTAGACAGTGATGATGTGCGTTACATGATTGGAGCATTGAAGACCCTTGGCTTGGATGTTAAGGAAGAGCGTGAAAAAAATCGAGCTATTGTTGAAGGCTGTGCAGGTCGGTTTCCAGTGGGGAAACTAGGGTTAAAGGAGGTTGAACTCTTTTTGGGAAATGCGGGCACTGCAATGCGTCCTTTGACTGCGGCAGTTACTGCAGCAGGTGGGGCATCAAGGTATGGCTTCCATCTAATATTCCATTGGCGTGCATTTAAAAAAAAAAAGTTTTCTTTTTTGATCGAATGTTCATACCATTTCTCTGCAAAATCTTGTATTTTCAGGTACATCCTTGATGGGGTTCCACGAATGAGAGAGAGACCTATTGGAGATTTAGTCGTTGGCCTTAAACAACTTGGTGCGGATGTTGGTTGTGTCCTGAACACCAATTGCCCACCTGTATATATCAATGCAAAAGGAGGTCTACCTGGTGGAACGGTAAGACGAGGTTTATGATTTTATATATCTGTCTTACTATGATGGAAACCATAGTATGATCTAATTTATTATTTCCCAAAAGTTCTAAGTTCCATATAATTACGAATGCCACAGAGCATAGTAACATTACACTCCAAAAACTCACGATTAATCCCAAGGAATCATGAACCACGACGTCTACTATGCTGTTTCCCCAGTTTTTCCCAAGTTTTTCAAAGAGTGGTTCTGACATGTTTTTATGTAATCAATTCATGTTTTGGCTCGTTTTTCCACTTGGGGCATAAAAAATAAAGCACTGGGAGCCCGGAAATTCTTAGCTTAGGATTAAGCTCAGGGCATTTAAAATATTTCTTTTTCTTTTATTTTGAATATATTTGTTTTAGAATTAAAATTTTAAACACTAATAGGTTTTTTCTTTGAATTTATAACCTTATGGGGGGGTTTGTGCAAAACACATAAGGCTGCCCCTAAAGGCTGTGTTACCAGCCTTTTGTTTTTCACCTAAACCTCATAGGTGAAAGTAAAATAGCTTTTTTAATAAATCATGCTCTTTTATAATTGGATTTTTTTTGTGAACTATATATATTTCTTTATCTCTAATCTCCAGGAAGGTAGCAATTACCATTTTAGGACCAGCTTTTTGTTTTCGACATAAACTTTTTAGGTGTAAGTAAAAAAACATTTTTAATAAATCATAACTTGCTTTTATAATTGGATTTTTTAATGTTCAATATTTATTTCTAATCTGTAGCAATATATTTGACGTGAAATAACAAAATCAAGATTTTCTATATATATATGAATATTATATATTTTTTAGTTTCTCATGTTTTTGCCAGAGTTTTTCCCATTTTAAACCTGGGTAGTTGAATTCCATTTACACTTTTGCCATGCTGTGTTGATGATGTGTAAATAGAATGCTACTATGCCACAGAACATATCTAATAAGCAACACCAGGATGGATTATGATAGATCCAATTCTGATTTGCCTTAGAGCATAGGTAGTTTGTCCATCAACCTTAATGAATCCAGATTAAATTTAACAACAGTGAAATGATTGTGTTTTTGTCATGTGTGCCTATCTTTGAGGATCTGATGCTATTGTCTATCCTTTATAATATCCGTTAGTCTATCCTTCACAATATCCCTTATCCGTCTAATCTATACTATACCAAGATAATGAAATAATCTCAATTGCGAAGAGCAGTCGAGCAGTCTCTAGATCCCCGAAGTTGGCAACAAAATCAGTGCTGTTTCTCATGTGTTCCTTTATGTAACCAGTGGCTATTTGTTGCCTCTGCTCATATTCGACAATTCATACCCTTGTCACAAACTTGCCAATGCAAAGGGAGGCCTTATATGACTTATCCAGCTGGTTGGCCTGCTTGAGATCTAGAATGAAAATTCTTTACCTTTACCTCCCAAGCAGTAGATTAAATAAAACTAACGCTAAGAAAACTTAGAAAAGTTCTGCTTTTAACCTTGATCTGTTTTAACTTTTATGACTTTGACGCTGATGATGAAAAAATTATATAAATGTTTACAAATAAGTTAATAACCAAATTAGGTCAACAAAATTTGAAATTATAAGAAGCTACAATGACAAGAGCAGATGCTAAAAAGGGTTTCAAGTTTCTACTACTGAAAAGAAACTAAAACCAGAACAAAAGATCCTAAGTGGAGGGGGTGAAACTAAACGTAGGTAAACCCTACGCAAGTCAGGATACAACTATACAATTCAAAAAACTATGTGAAAGAAATGCCTCCGGCCAAATAAATGACCAATTAATCGAGTGAAGGGTCTGATAGGGCACATTGAAGATGTTCAGTTCTGTTGACAATAATAAACTTGTAGGAGGTATTTTGTATTATGTATAGTTCGAAGTCTAAAAAAGGTGAGAGTGGGAGACTTATTCCCTTTATCTGATCAAAATGGAGAGATGGAAGTTACACCTGTAATTTCCTATTGGATAAATCTTGCTTGCTTAGTGGAAAAGAATGGTAGCTCGCAAAGCTGACCCGAGTATGATCACAAGTCGAAATAGATCCAACATGACAAGGAAGATTGCTTTCTTATGGTTAGAGATTGCTTTCAAGGATAGTATACAAACAGAAGAAACAGAAGTCTGTGCCACCTTAGAATTCTTTATAATATCAATTTCTGAAATTCTCTGTTAAGTTCAATTTGTGCTGTCACCTAAGATATTGGTGATGCCAAATAACTAAATTCTCGTCTCTTTGGAGTCAGAATAATTGTAACATGTTTTTGGCTATCTGCTGAAAATATTCTTGTGTGAAGTTTTTTTTTTTCTGAATAATGTTTACTTTTTCAGGTCAAACTTTCGGGCTCTATTAGCAGTCAGTATCTGACAGCACTGCTCATGACAGCTCCTCTAGCTCTTGGAGATGTGGAAATTGAGATCATTGATAAACTAGTATCCATTCCCTATGTTGACATGACGCTGAAATTAATGGAGCGCTTTGGTGTAAAAGTAGACCGCCACAATGGTTGGGAACGCTTCTCTATAAAAGGTGGTCAAGTTTACAAGTAAGCTTTAACAATAAGATAGTTTATGCAATTTAATCATTTGAATCCCATTTCATGGCTACAATTTTGGTTATCTAGACTATAGCTTGTAGCATTGTGCAATCAGAGCTGCTTGGATTCCCCTAGATAAATTCATGCATTCTAATCGTCTACTTCTACTTTATTCTGGCAGTCAGCTTGCTTATATCGTGAAGAATAATCATTTTAGTAGAAGAATGAACATCCTATTTTTAAAATTCTGTCATATGCATTGTTCATATCAAACAGGTCACCAAGAAAAGCGTACGTCGAAGGCGATGCGTCAAGTGCTAGTTACTTCCTTGCAGGTGCTGCTGTCACCGGTGGAACAGTTACAGTGGAAGGCTGTGGCACAAGCAGCCTGCAGGTAGATGGTAGTTATAAGTTGTGACCAACCTGATAGAACCAATTAGAGCCGAGTGCTAATTATATTGGAAAATTTTCTCTTTGATGAGTCTAATTTTTATATGTGCAACATGACAGGGAGATGTAAAATTTGCCGAAGTGCTTGAGAAAATGGGATCAAAAGTCGTTTGGAGTGAAAATAGTGTGACTGTGACTGGTCCACCAGCTGAACTATCGAAGAAAAAGCGCTTGATTGGTATTGATGTTAACATGAACAAAATGCCTGATGTTGCAATGACTTTGGCTGTGGTTGCCCTTTTTGCTGATGGACCCACTGCTATAAGGGATGGTAAGTTTCAAGTTCCTTTTTTGATCCTGTTAGTTCCTGATGGCAAGATGTCCAATATTTTTCTTAAAGTTTGTGCAAGATGCTTAAGATGAAATCAGCAATGAAAGTTCATAATCAAGGTGTACTGGAACAAAGGAATTCTTGTCACCATCCAATATTGTAAGATCAACCACAGTAAAGGACTCCACAGCACATGGATTTTCTTTTGTTTAGGATTATAGTATCATCATTTCTTGAAGTTCACTAACTTGAAGATCAATTCTTACCAAAAGTGGTTTATGGTGCAGTTCAATCTTTTTTTTATGTTTTGTGCACCGCTGAACATTAATGGGGCTACATTATGTTGAACTTATCAAATGGTGAATCATAATATTAATCGGTATAGGATGGTATCAAAACTTTGAAAATGCCAACAACGTAATCCCTTCTCCAGGAAAAATAAAGGAGATGTGTCCATTATTGATCGAGAATAGTCAATAAGGCTGAGATTAGATAATTTATAACAACTACATTGGAGTACGCAAGGTTTTCTTTCTGAGGTAGAAAATATAGCTAAATGCCACACAAATGGTTGATGATCAAGAGTTCCTTAACTCCTTAACAATCAGTAATATGACAGAAGTTTACCATTGGTACCAAAGAGAGGTACCTTAAGGATTGCTTTATGAATCTTATGCCAATCCTTCGAGTACTAGAAGAAGAATCATTTCAGTGAGCTATAACTTCAATTTTTTATTCAAGGGTAGGCTCTACGGGGAGCACTCAGCCAGGTGTCAATCCCTGGACATTTTCATACAACCATTCTCAGGTCCTGCTTGGGCCTTTTAACAATAAAAGATTATGCTATTCATTCTTTTAGTCTGAGCCTTATTGCAAGCATAAGACAATGTTGGCCCTGTTTGGTTATGATTAAATCCATGTTTCTTAGAGGTGATCTTCCCTCTCATGGCTATTTGTACTTGTACTTTGGCTTATGGTTTAGGTTTAACTACTGTAGGTTTGGCCCCACTTGCATTTGCATATTTTTTGTACTTCGTGTTTAGTCATCCTTGATGACCTGAGGGCTTTTTACTGATCCAAATAGAAGCTCCAAATCTCTCACCAGCAATACTGCAAGCACCTTCTAATGGTTTGTAGTAACAATCATCCATTTTCTATGGTCTGTACTCTGCAATACCTCCAAGATTAATCTTCTATCTTCACCAGATGCTGTACCAAAAAGTCCAATTGTGCAGGGGAATCTGTTAAGCTTGACTACATTGCGTTATCTTGAGGATGCACAAAACCTCACGTGGTATGCATCAGAGAATCCACCAAGGTCTTAGCTACCCGAGTTCCAAACTGTAGAGCTTAACTCTCCATATGGTGAGTACCAAGAATATCTTTTCCCCCATCCTTACTGGGGTAGAGCCCACTATATGACTTGTGGGATTCCCCTAGTGGTGTTGAGGGGCAGCACTGCACAGGGCAGATTTGATTGTTACATTTTTATGTGGCTCAACAATAACTGGTGGAAGACAAAAAGTTACCTGTGGAAGAGTTAACTCTTTCATATTCCATAACATTTTTTCGTTTTGGCGGCATTATATAATTATATATACAAGTGTATGATGTTAGGAAATAAGACAGCCACTATGTTTTTTGTTGCAATCTTAACATCTTTCCCATGTGTCATTCTGTGAATGTTTATTCTTATTCTTAATCATTGTTTAATATTTGCTTCTGCACGTGACACATTTGAGTCCTAGCAAGTTAAAGTGTTATACCCCAGATATCTCCAGCGATCTGGATCATCTACACCACTATTCTCTTTTAAGCTGATTGCACTCTCTGAGTCCTGACCTATATTGGCTATTTCTGGGCATGAATATAATGACTTCATATAATTCTTTCTTTCTATCTCGTTTGGGTAGCCTTGTGCTGATGTCAAATAGTGGCTTCCCACTTGAAACATAGAAACAGAAATGTCATTAGGTTTAGCATGGATTCACACCCTGCAAAAGCAGCTAGCTTTTATGTGAGTTATTAGGTCATCATAGTACAATGTGGAGAGAAATTCCCTAAGAACAAGTTACACCCATGCAGAACCTTTTACTGATTCCTCTAATTTCTAGTTTTAGGCACTTCTTGTATCATAAACCATAAGCTAATTATATTTGTTATACTTGTCTCATGCCTAATTCTGTCCCCTACGCACATAGTGCTGTCTACAAACCTGGCAATAGTACCTTTTAACTTTATATTTTGGTCCAAGGATGATATTGTGTGACAAAGATAGTAGCTTTATTAATTTGCTACTGGGATTCTCGCCACAATCTTTTGTGTTTAGTAATACTATCAAATCTTGTGCTTTAACATATTTTAGGTAATGGCTTCTAGGGCTAATTTTGTATATGAACATCATTTGCCAAATAGTAACAACAATCAACCACATGCTCATATATCATCTTTCTAGCATTAAATTGGGACTTTATATTCAATATCATCATTTTATCAGTTATGAGGACAATAACATCTTCATTTGTTCTTGGATACTAATATTTATAATTTGGTATATCTTGTTACAACTTGGTAGGCTTTATATTACTATAATGCATAATATATTCAAGGTAGACATTGTAAATATAAAAAGACAATATAGGTAAGCATTTCAGAACCTCCTGGGACCAGAATCAACTCAAAAGTCTACTCATCAAAATCATAACTTATAGTCCTTATGTTGTATGCCTCTCATATGTATAGAGATACATGTATTTCCCTTTTGGCTGCAAGAATAGGAATCAATTACAGTAAAACCAAACTTGCGATGTAAATACCAGGTTTTTGGGCCAGAATTATTCATGAATCATAGTGCGAAGATAATCTCCAGTCTAATGCAAACTTTTTTCAGTGCTCATGTCAGATTTTTGTATTTGTTAGTGATACAAGTCAATATCAGTCTTAGAAAACCTTTTTCCAGTTGTCATGTCAGATTTTCGTATTAGTGAGTAATAAAAGTTAGTCCCAATCTTAGAAATTGGTCCCTTTTTGATTCCCTAGGATATATATATTTTTTTGTTCTTTTATCTGTAGCCTTTATTTGTATGAGATGAACAAATACTGGACAATGTGGAAGAGAATGCAACAATAGATGTGGATTTAACTCACTATTTTGGAAAGTGACAGTTTCGCTATTAATGTAGTCTTGAAAATCAGGCCAACAAAAGATAGACAATCATGAGGCAAACTGAATTTCTTCCTGAAATTTATGACAAAGGTGGGTGAGCGCAGAAGCCCCAACATACCAATGCAAAAGGTAGCCCATATAAATACATTTGTCAAAATCATAACTTCCTTAGCAACTGTATAACCTACCTGCCTAACTTCTATATATCTCATCACCCAACAAAGTGTCTTTGGTTGACAAGGTGTTTATTTATTTGATTTCTAATCTCTAATTTATTCACTAATGGGTGTGTCTCAAGAGGAGACTGTCCCTTACATCTATTTGTTACTAACATCATAGCTTTTGGTTCACAAACCTAACAAAGATCCAAAAGAGAGATTCTATACTGTGGTACCCTGATCAAACTGTGTTGACACATCTACTGCATCCTTTGCAGCCTGACCTACTGCACCCTGTGCTTACTGCCTCTACATCCTGTCAACATTACTTGACATGACCATGATTGACCTTTGATGCTTGTACTTGAATTTGGATCGATAGTATGGAACAACTGCTAGATGCTCCAATGATGCCAATCGTTGTCTCCTCACCAGAACCTATAGTGCAAAACATCTATCACATGCTTTAACTAAATTGATCGAGAGCAAAACCTGTCTTCTCCCAAGAGCAAAACCTATTTCCTCCCAAGACCAGAACCTTTGATTGATCCAACTTGTGTAAATTCATCAACAAATACTTTTGATTGAAGGACCGTCAATACTGTCTTCTTGAGACCAGAAAAAACTGAGTGACTCAATGGCATGGAGAGTTATCAACACACATCTCAGATTGATCCAATTTGTGTATCATTAGTGATTTGCAATTCCTATAACACAGAATTTTGCAATTCGTGAGGGATCATCAGTGATGTGTAACTCCTATAACACATCACATCTCTGAGTGACCAAATTTCATGAAGAGTCATTAGCACACATTGGATTGATCCAACTTTTCAAGGATTGTCAATAACCTACAACTCTTGTAACACAAAATGTCACAACTCATGAAGGGTCATCAGTAATCTGCATCTGCTTGTAACATAAAATATCGTCAACAACTTGAAATTTCAAATTTGCTTAACACCTCCCTCCCATCTGATGAGTGTTTGGAATTCCATCATCTCTATGGACAGCTGGATCATCTTTGGATGTCAAAGATCATCTCCAGAGTACCATCAATACCCCCACTAAATCACCAAAGAGGGTTGACATATACAACATAGAATCTGAATCGGGTAATACCAACAATGCTCAAATATAAAATTATTCCACCTTACAAATATCTGCCCCCATTGCAAAAGGAATCTGAACAACAATAAAAGATATTATAAGAGGCTTGGCATTGATTCATGATAAACCAAAAGAATGGGTGTTGGGTACCACCGACCATGCACCCAAAAACAAGTCCTGTTTACAATGTTTCACCGTGAAGTGAAAATAATAATATTTTATTTTAAAATGACAAGCAAACATTACTGAAGTGTCAGATTTACTCCCTATAACCTCCAAAATGAGTGGTTATTTAACAAATTTGAACACTGTATGAAAAAGCTATGATGTTTTAAAATTTTGACACTTGAATTGGGCTGATTTTACCCTCACCACTGCAAAATTAAAACTTGAACATGCTTTTCAAAGTTTAAAATTTACCTCTCCAAGAATCTTTAATCCTCCATGTAAGTACCCATTGGAAATCTGGATCAGTTGGCTTTCCAAATGTCATTTTCATAGGAAATATGGTTGTATTACAAAGTTACATTTTTCTGACTTTTCCCAGTTTTAGTAGAAAATAGGCTTCTAAATTGACATAAATACTTGATTTTTGTAGTTTTGAGTTTGACCTTTTTGGGAGTTGAATTTGGGGCATGTAGGTTCTCAATTGAGCGTTTTAACAAAAGACTTTTTACCGATCTGTCTATTAAATTTTTTATATCCAAATAAGAACATATTTGATTTTGTGGGAGAGTTTGGTCTTGGTGGATTTTGAACCTTTGACTTGTGGATTTATGGCAAAACACTTAACAGATTTCAATTGCTTATTGTTTGACCATTAACTGTAGGGTACCGAAAATAGAAGAAAGCAATAAATGGAAGTGGAGGAAAAATTAATAAAGACAACTTTATTATTGCATAGATAATTAATTGGTTGCTGGAATTGCCTTTACAGCAGTGCGGCTCCTTGTGACAGTTTCTGTTTGCCATGGAAATTTTTATGCAATACTTTGATCTGCTTGGTACGATGTTAGTCTTTTTCATGTAAAGCAAACTCCTTTTCTTAATCTTAACACGGGTAGCTTCTTTGTAACCCCTCATATAGTCATGATCAAATGCCCTACCCAATAGTAACCCTCTTGTGCAGATTTAACACCAGCATCTTCTCAAGCCAATGCAAAGTGCTCTCATCCTTCACCTTGCTAAAATCTTTCCTTAGAGTGTTCCTCAGAATCTGTGACAATTTCTCTCTTATAAACTTATAGAAGTCCTCATTCGGCATAAACTCAGCAAGCTTTTCCTCAGGTAGAGGCAAATTCATTGCTTCAGCTTTTTTTCAGGGGGCAGGACATGGGTTCCTGAAATATGTCTTTCATGGAAGTGGTCCTGATGTCATGAACATCCCCAGATGTCCACATAATGGGATTCTGACCAACTTTTATATGGAATATTCTGCACCTTGTACTCAAGGTTTCTACAATACAAGGGCTTCATCTCTGGATCTGATGTATGACCACAGAAAACCTGTGAGTAAATTCCCTAAAAGAGATTGGTCTGAAGAATGTATCTCAATGCTTGGAATAGAGACCAAATATCCCTGTTGCCAAATTGCAATTTTTGACATTCTTCTTCGACAAAATGATGAAAGATACCACACTTTCTTCCTTCCATCTTTCTCGTCATGAACTAGGCACAGGTGGCTTTGATACCACTTGCTGGAAATCAGACCCACAAAAAATATACAAAGATGAGGCAAACTGAGTTTATTAATGAAATTAATAGACAAAGGAGGGTGAGGGGCAGAAAACCCAACACACCAATGCAAAAGGTGGCCCATAAAAATACATTGTTCAAAAACTGTAACCTCCTTAACCACTGTATAACCTGCCCACCTAACTTCTAAACACCCAATAATCTAACCAAGTGACTTTGGTTTGCAAAGGTGTTTTTTAAATTTGTTTCTAACCTCTCATTTAATTACTAATGGGGATGTCTTAAAGAGAAGCATATCCATTGCCTTTATTTATTACTAATATCTTAGCTTCTGGATCACAAACCTAATATACAGAGTTATAAAGAGAATATTTTCAAGTGGATTTTTGCTGCACATCATCCAATAGTGGGATGTGAGCAGTCACATTGGCCACGGCCCACAACCAAAGAGTTAATAGCAGCCAGTAAGTCCTGTCAAAGAGTGAATCAGAGGCAAGTAAGATTGAACATCCTTGCCTTCTAATTCCTTTCATTTTCTTTCCTTGAAAGAAACCTCCTTTAGTTGCAGCAAGGGATTACAAAACTTAATTGTAATTCATTTTGAAAATTTGAAATTCCTTAGTTTAAACTCTTCCAATCTCCAATACACAGGTACAAGAGCTCTATGCCTGCTAGGGTGTGAACCTGGGTCATTTGTATGATGGCACCCTGTCTCGTCTGCTAGACCAGAGCCCAATGGACTTCTCAATTCCACCCTTGGTTATTGGTTGCCTTAGAACATAAATGGAATTTTCCTTTGAATCTGACGGACCAACCTTATGTATTTTAATAAATGATGCTTTATATTTGCACTTATAGTTTAGTGATGATTTATCATCATTTTCCCTTCTCAATGTTTCCGTAGTATGAGTGCAATGCTGCTTGGCCCTGGGAAAATGACAGTAGTGTTAAATGAGTTGATAAAACCCTCCCTGTTCTTTTTAGTAGTTTTACATTTTTCCTTAATTTATATGATTCTAGATGATTGCTGGTGCATTAATTTGCCAATCAGTTATGCCTTTAGTAGCTTTGGTTTCTGATGCCAGAATAAGAATAAGTAGAAAGAGCAGCAGAGTCTTTGATTAATATAGTTGAATCTTATATATTTGTTTCTATTCAGTTGCTAACTGGAGAGTCAAGGAGACAGAGCGCATGTTGGCTATATGCACTGAACTAAGGAAGGTTGGCCATTTATATCTTTACAAACTACTGGAGTCATTTAATATGTTTTGATCGACCCCATTAACACTCTAGTATTCCTTTATATACTAATTTTTACAGTTTTCTGTTTAAACTTTCAGTTGGGAGCAACGGTAGAGGAGGGGCCAGATTACTGCATCATCACTCCTCCAGAGAAGTTGAAAATTACATCAATTGATACATATGATGATCACAGAATGGCTATGGCATTTTCACTAGCAGCTTGTGGAGATGTTCCTGTTACCATAAATGATCCCAGCTGTACCAAGAAGACTTTTCCAGATTACTTTGATGTTTTCAAGAAGGTTACAAAACATGGATTTTGAATAAGGTCATGTAATTTTTAGTATTTATTCAGATTGTTCTTGGTTTTTGAGGGGTAAGGTAGGCCTGGGGTCCAGAAGGAATGAATTAATAATTTCAGGCTGTATATATACAGAGTTGACTGAACAATAAATAATAATTAAATGTACTCTAAACCAAAGATAATTCTAATTTTCAATTTCGATATGGAGCTATCAAGGGAGTGACAAGTTTGTTTATTCACTATTTTGTTATTGTTTTTCTAATTAGACTGGGTTTGGTTTGATAACTGTTTTGTTTTGATAGTCATTCCTTTTAGTGAGATTGTAGAAGCAGTATTTTATTGTGGCATTATCATGAGAAGCACAAGTCCACCACGATTTGAAACTAATCCATTGTGGTGCCAAGAATTCGACCTAGTCCACATCCAGACAGATGAAGCTTCTTAAAATACATACCCTTACCATAAAAAATAAAATTTACAAAATGATATTAAGTCTAACCAATATATATATAACCTTCACATAGATAGGCTGCAATTTCTGAATAGGCTTTTGTAACATAACGTATTGAAATACACCGGTACATGTCTTAAGCTCATCTTTTTATTGTGGAGTAAAGAGGGTACCAAGTTTCAAACTAGGCATATATCATTCTTCCATTATTCTAAAAAGACATCCATTAGGAATTAGAACATGTCTTAAGCTCATCTTCTTATTGTGGAGTAAAGAGGGTACCAAGTTTCCAACTATCATTGATTCCATTATTCTAAAAAGGCATCCACTTGGAATTAGAATATCTACTGTTCTAGAGTATCTCCAACTAGCTCCTTTATGTTAATTTGATATAAAAATGTATAAATCCTAACTCAAAAAGATAGTGAGAAGGGATCACACCTCATGTCACATTAGGTATATATCCCATGAATCAAGCTTTAAGTCTTAGTGCAACAAGCATTGCCAAAATAGAATGTATTGAAATGATCGAAACATTACAAACTATTGTGTGCTTTGGTACATAAGTATATGAAACCACAAATAGTCTCATTGTATGCACTCATTTTTCTTCCACTAGAGTATGTTGATGTGAATGCAATGGAGAGAACAAGAGCTGACCTAGGGAGCCTATCATCTTGTGGTAGAGAACCCTAGCCATTGTGGCCACCTGGCATGGAAGACTTGTGGATTATCAGTGACAAACTAGACTTTATTAGTGACAAACTAGACTAATTGTGTTCTAAAATGTTGCTTAATGCTACTAGTCTCCATGCCCACACCCTCTTAGGTAAGCCATGTTGCAATGAGTCATGAGGCATATGACTAACAATACAAGGAGCATTTTGCTAGAGTGGCGAGTGAGAGTGCAAAGGTGCTTCACCTTTAGCATTGCATGCACTAGAATTTGCAACAAAGTTTGATGGTATAATCTATTGTGTAATAAAAAATGAACTTCTAAAGATAAAGGATTGACCAAAACATGTTTTTTGTCTTTCCATAATTAATGAAAAACTTCAATGTATGAAATTTATATTTTTTTGGAGGTATTATGATTGAATAGTTAAGACAACTTTCCAAGTAAAACACTCTAGTTGGAAGGATTTGGAAGAATATCAAACATAAGTTGAAGCAACATGGGCTCTAGCATAAACAATAACAAGTGCTTAATGGACTTAAGCTTACCATATGCTTCACATCAAGGGTTTGAGAGGCCCATGTGTACTAACACTATTCTCCATAGGAAAGTGTGTAAAACAAGTTCCAGGTAAGCTAGTCATTCTTGAGCTTGACGATGGCCATTTAGTTGGTCTAAACCCTGTGAATCCATATTGGAGCATTTGAGTTGGGATTGCACCAATATTTAATTGATTCATACAACACAAGTTTGAAAGACAAACCCTTGGTGAACTAGTTGGGGATAGTGCCAAAAATTTATTTATCGACACCATTGCCAACCCCTCTAGTCATTCTAGTGGTGCTTTAACATCGATTTGTGTAGAATCACATTAGGAACAACCATATAAATTTCATTGTTTGTTTTAAAGTCATACTCATTGAGGTTAAAATTGGCCTTTACAATTGACCAAGAATACTAGGGCCTTGTGAACATGTAAAAAATGCTAGTAATGGTGTGGATGTCTTATTTACATAATTTGGCAGCTTTAGGTTAACACACTTTAAGAAAGGGGACATCATGCCAATTGATAATGAACGACAACCATAATAGATTTGCATGCAATATAAGTTGCTTATATAGGAACTTTGACAATACCAAAGTGCTACTTTGGGTTGACATTACCTTGGTTGGTTGATCTTCAATGCATCACATGGTGCTACAGGCTAGCAAAGGTCTAGTGCTGCCTCAAGTTAACACTACCTTGAGCTAGTGCGCCCTAAGTTGGCAATGCCTCAAGTTGGTGATATCTCAATTGATGTTGCAACAACATCAAGTACCAAAGACACCAACTTGTGATAATTGCTACTACAAACATGGAAGTGAATGAATGCATTACCAAGAAAGATGATTTGTCATCAACCATAAAACCTAACCATTTTGTAATTGATCTTTATTGTTACTATTCCTTCTTGTAATTTAAATGTACTTTTATTCTAGAAGGGGATCCAACAAATTCCTTCTTGCTAGACAAATTAGTGAGGATTTTCATCCATAGTCTCTAATCAATAGAATTCTCATTCTTACTCATGTGGTTCAATATACCTAGGTCACATATGTATTATTCATATTCATAATAAATAGAAGAGCTCAATTGTTTCATTGTCTTAATGAAGGCAAATGATTTAATTTGTTATATTTTATTACATGTTTATTATGACAAAGTAGGTTTTTAATTAAAATTTCCCCATCACCATAGGTTCATTGAAATTGGATCATTGTAACCAAAACAAGTGCTATTAATCCATGACATCATCCACACACAATAGAGGGAAGAAGTGCAAAATAAACCACCTAGACAAGCTTCACCACAAGATTAATATGGTTGATTCTTAAAAGATGGATCTTAATGCTTCCTTATACATCCAAAAACTCATCAAGGACACCCTATAGGAACAATGTAGCACTCTTTTTGGCTAGTTCCTTGACCTCATGATGCAACTAGGTCCACTCACAATTTTTTTTTTGTGACATGCATGGCAACATGTTTCAACATCAAAGTTCTTTTAAAATATAAATTATTCTCAACATTCTAGCTCTCCCATGAAGGATTGACATAGGGTATTGGATGATTGGATGTGACAACTTGAGGCATGCATCCCTATCATTAACTTCACTATAACAAAGTTCATGTTTGCCACATTGAAGATGCATACACCAATTATGTATTGGAGGGAGAGCTACAACACACTATGTGTATGTTTATGACCATGTTGACACTTGGAAGAGTTTGTTAGTAATGTTCGTGAATAATACTATCATTTAAAGAAGTATGAGATGAGTACATAACATTTTGGTAGTTGCACCATAAGAAATATCAATTGAGTTGGAAGACTATAAGAAAGAATCAACGACTTTCTAGCATGCCTCAAGTTAAATAACACTAGGTAAAATAACCCGGTACAATATCTAGGTGGACTTAATAGTTACATCTCTATGGAGAAGGAAATTCTCATCTTTGATACTTCAGGGCAAGCCTATCTCCTTGCTTTCAAGGTTGAAGGCAATTCTTGGAAATAAAGGATAAATGGAAATAGAGAAATCCAACCTTCTATAGTCCCACACAAATACAAGCCTACACCTAACACACATATAAGTAGAATCCATTGCCCTAATGCTATCTACATAAACAATCCTTTGTGAAACAAAGGCTTGAACACCACTAACACAATACCAAGGCAAGAGGAAGCAAGGGGAAAAGTAGTGCAAGCACCACAAGACCAAGGTGAAGGCTAAGCTTCATACTATGTACCTATGGGCATCCCTAGGACATTTTTTTATGTGCTTTTACATGCCTCACATGCATGAGCATACATCACATGCATGGACATACCAATGCCATTGGCATATAGTCAACACTTTTGCAAGATACAATCATAATTTTCCAAGATACAATCAACACCTTGATTAAAAATTACTGTTATAATCAAGAAATCCAATTTTGCTTCTTGTAATTTGGATATAAACTAAACACACAAATTTATATTTTTTTATTGTTTACAAATTTTAAACAATAGTTTTTCAATTTGCATTTGGAATCAAGAAAATAGACAAACATTTAGTAAAATAACAAATTGTCTCTTTTACTTTATAAGAATCTTCAACAATACGTTTTTAGGTTGCAAAACACAATGTGTTTTGCAACCTACATTTCTTTCATGAACAATCAACTAGTTAATGAACAAAATACAACATCAAAGGATTTAGATTTTTTAGTTTTCTAACTTAGGAATCTTAAACAATTGTTGATTAAGTTGAAAAATCCAACCTCCATTTTGTTGATAAATGATCAACTATACAAAAAATTAAACAATACTATAATACTTTTGAAGGCAATGTGATTTTCAACTTGCATTTATTTCATGAACAATCAACCAATTAATAAACAAAAAATAAAACATTGAAGGATTTTAATTTTTTTGTTTTCTATCTCAAGATTATTAAACAATTGTTGACTAAGTTGTAAAACCCAACTTGAGTTTTCTTGATAGACAACCAATTGAATAAAAAAAAAAAAAAGATTTAAACAATAGTTTTGTAAACTTTTACTTCTTTCATGAGCAATCAATCAATCCATGAACAAAAAACATCGAAGGATTTCAACTTTTTGTTTTCCATGTCAAGGATCTTGAATAATTATTGACTAAGTTGAAAAGCCCAACCATTTTTTGTTGTTGTAAATAATCAACTAAATCAAAATCACAATACTTTCGCATCTTGAAAAACACTACATTTCTTTCATGAGCAATCAACTAATCAATGAACAAAAAAATATTGAAGGATTTGAATTTTGTTGTTTTCCAATTCAAGAATCATAAACAATTGTTAACCAAGTTGAAAGCCCAACTTGATTTTTCTTGATAAACTATCAACTAAACAAAAAACTTAAATCAATACTTCTTTTGTAGGTTGCATTTATTTCAGCAACCACCACTTAATCAATGATCAAATGACAACATTGAACGATTGATTTTTTTGCTTTCCAATTGATGAATCCTAAACGATTGTTGACTATGTTGAAAAGTTCAACTTGAGTTTTATTTTGATAAATTATCAACTCAACAAAAAAATAAAAAGGAGGTCAACTTGCATTTCTCTCATCAACCACCACACAATCAATGAATACAAAACAACATTGAAAGATTTGACTTTTTTTGTTTTCCGAATCATGAAGAATAAATAGTTGTTGACTAAGTTAAAAATCCTAACCTAATTTTTGTTAATAAAATATCAACTAAAAAAACCTTAAAGCAATACTTCTTTTTGTAGGTTAAAAACACACCAACAACCTCCATTTCTTTCATCACCACCAACTAATCAATTAAAAACATCAAAGGATTTGAATTTTCTCATTTTCTAACATAGAAATCCTAAACAGTTGTTGACTGAGTTCAAAATTGAGAAATTTAATAAAACAACAAATTGTATTTTTTAATATATAGGACTCTTAAACAATATTGTTATAGGTTGAAAAATACAATTTGTATTTTCCTTGCATTTCTTTGATGATCGATTATATATTTTTATGTTATATATTTATTTGAATTTATTTCAATAGGATGGTAAGAAAGACTAAATGGGAGCATTTGATCAATCTCAAGGTCCAAGATGTAGAAGATGAGAAACCTCATTTATCATCTAAGGATATAGATTGGTCCCCTCTTAGTGATAAAAATGAGGTGGTTGACGTTTGTGTAACAATCCATTTTCACAAACTTGTTACTTTCATAATAGGTGGAGGTTTGCTTGAGGATGCAATGACTAAATTTATCCACAATAGTTATAGGATAAATAACAATATTTTATTATAATGACCATAAAACAAAATTGTACTCAAGGCTTCTCTTTAACACCTTGAATGTCGTTTACAAAGATTCAATTTATATGATATTTGATTAATGTCATGACTATGTTCTTGCATCTACTAGTGTGCACATCATCTCAAGCACAAAAGGAACAAAACTCCAACAAAAGAAAGAGTATGAAGGTTTCATAAAAAAGTGGTTGCCAATTCCACTCCAATGTGAAGGTGATGATTGGGAGACTTAATGTTATAGTCATTACATATAATCAAATGTTACAATGACTCCAAAGGTGAGTTTTTTCATGGGATGAATGGCCTAACAAATAATTCGCGTGCCACATTGTACTCCTAATTTATTTGTTGAATGGAAAAGTTACATTGAGTCCCTTCTATTAATAGGTGTTAGGTATTTCATGGAACTTGTATTGTAAGGCATGTTTAATAAGAGAGATGCAAGCATAACAAGAAAGGACATCATGAATTCCTAGAAAATGATACATTCTACAAGATTAAAAAAATGCACTAATGATGCCATTAGTATCAACTTGCAGTATATATCTAGGATAGAGGCAATTTTTTCTTTTTTCATTGATCATGTGGAAACAATACTCCATTTATTATGTGGATTCAAAATCCTTGGATAGATGAGTGATGGTCTATCACTCACACATTATGTCATTTCCACATATTCAATGTTTGCAATTAATAAATATGGAGCAATTTTTACAATTTAAGATATTATATGAATAATTTAATTTGCTAATTTTATAATTATGTGCATTCTAATGTTTTTTGTTGTATGCTATTTATGTAGTATCAATTGTATTCTTTGTTTTCTTTTGATGAGAAAGAGGCTTGAGTACTTTTATGGAATTTTTCATTCCATAACAAAGTTGAATGCACTTACTAGTAGTTGGTAGAACTACACAAACCAAGAAAATAACTACAAAGTGATTGAAGAGCTAATGCATTCATGATTAATAATGTGAATGCTAAAACTCAAGCCATTCGTTAAGTTAATTTATTTTGTCAATTATCTTTCTCATATTGAAGAGTATAATTTCTTAAGTTCGATTATATTATACTATATTTTGTTCTTATTAAGACTATTTTTGGATGTCATGTACTTCTTTGCATTGGCATGTTTGTAGGGAATGGCTAAATAATGTATACAAGTTTATTTTTTAAATTAAATTTATTACAATATATATTGTTTATACACGACTTATTTATAACAATATACACATATTTTACATGTATGAATAAGGAGATTGAAACCAAGATATTTGAAAGGTTGGACATGATCATGAAAGCATTAGATGAAATTAAAGATACAACCCTATGCCTCATTCATAATTTTTTGGAAGATTTAAATGTGTAGAGTAACAAAAATAAAAGAGAAATATTAAAGAATTACATTGCAAATAATAACAAAAATAAAGAGTAACTTAATTATACATTCAATATATTACATTCAATATATTTTGCATTAAAAATCCATTATTCTCCCATTATGGGAATAACTTCCCACCCAACTAACTAATCTAATAACTAATTTATTATATGTAAACCTTAATTTCCTAACAGCCCCCCATTAAGGTTTACATTACAAAAAAAGAAAACAAAAATATTGTATTAGTATCAACCTAAACTCAATTCTGCCTAGGCAAATGTCCCGACTATCAAAATTTGCATCAACATCAACCCAAACTCCTTATGTTCGGGCAATTTTTTTGATTATCTAGCATTTACCTTTGAATCAAGACACACTTCATTATTCACTAGAAAATTACCAAACTCAACTATCCATAGCCAATTTGTGGTTCAACTATCCATATACCAACAATAACTCACCAAGTTAATGGATTCAAATATTCATAAACAAATAAAAACTCACCAAGTTTGTGAATTCAATTATCCACAAACCAACAAATCACTGCATGCCCTCTCTTGCTCCTAAAGGCACTAGAGATGAAACATATGCTTCTCATGCAAGGCATAATCTCTGAGCAAGAAATTAGCTCGAGATGATGAAGATCCTCCTACCTTTGATGTCTCCAGCCTCTGATCCCACATATTTAATTCTTAAAGAACATATACATCTTCATTGTCATTGTAAGGAGATTCTTGGTCACACGTTGCAATATTACATCTTTCTCCCTTAGTAGAAATTAAAGTATTATCTATTTTTAACTTGCCACCAATAAGATCTCTAGCATGTTGAATACAATTCACTAGAATGTGTCCTCTTTGATTACAATAGAAGCATTTGAAATTATTCTTTCCTGTCAAAAAATTAGTCTCCTTTTTGACAAAAGAAAACAATTTCCTCATTAATTGAGTGATTTTTAGTGACTCTTTACTCTTCATCAATTAAATAAGATATCACATTTTCTAAGCTCCGGTTCGGATTCAATTTGTTTAAAGTAAACACAATATTGTCGAAACTTGAAGGCATACTATTTAATAAAATAGCTTTGGCATCATCACCATCAACTGTACATTATTCTAGCAAGTTGATTAAGAAGAGAACGAAATGTACTAATATGTTGAACAATACTATCACCTTCTTTCATTTTCAAACCAAAAAGTTTTTTCTTCATTCCCATTTTAGCACTTGAATCCTGTGAACTAAATAAAGAATTAAGGTTTTCTCATATTTGGTTTGAGGTTCTTGTCAAATAAATATGATGTAAATATGCATCACATGACTTGAGACCAATCACTGCTGTAGCTTTACGATATTTTCTTATTCATTTTAATACTTCATCTACATCTTGTGGTTTTCTAATAATTCCATTAACAATATCTTATAGATATTTTTCTATTAAACTTAGTCGCATTTTGACTTTCCATGACTCTGAAACTTCAAAATAATATATGATTTCTCCAGCTAAAATAAACTCAATCTAATTACTTATCACTCCATTTTTATGTAGCACATCACTTCACTCCTTATGCCAGTGTAACAGACCTATCAATGCAACAAGAGATACACCATTCCAATGCCTCACACAGAACACAAACATTGGTTTTCAGGAAAATAAAACTTCACTTGATAAATCTGTTATGCAGTTATTTCCTTAAGGACATTTTTGGCAGCATTTACCTTGCCTTATGTTGCAGATTCAGACGCTTTAACACTCTGCCCTGGATTTGTCACTCCCAGCATTAAAAAACATCGGCAGTTAATTATCCAGGCACATGAAAAGGAATTGCTCTGATACCAATGGAGCAGAAAAACAAAAGAAAAATAATAAAGAATAACAAAATTAAAGAAGAATTTTATTATAATTATTTATCATATTACATTTAATATATTGGATTTATAAAGCTATTATTCTTCCATTATGGAATAACTTCCCACTCAATTAATTAATCTAATAATTAATTTATTATATGTAAACCTTAATTTCCTAACAAAATGATCAATTACAATTCATGGACTACCTCATGAAGACTTGATGCAAGGATAATGGACGAATTAGTGAGTTGAAAGTTTAAAAATATGCTTTTATTATTAAAAAAAGAAAAGAAAACATATAATGTTGATTTTTTGTCTAATGCCATTAATCTTGATGTTTTAAAATTGTGCACAGTATGGGTAATTTTAATTTTTTTTTTAATACATGCTAACTAGGATACCAAAGCTTCTATTGAGACATATCATTGTTTCCTAAAAACTTGTTATTTGTGTGACCAAGTAAGCAAATGCACAAGGAGAATGGGGAATCTACATATAATCTTGTATATAGACTAGAATCCTTTTACAAGCATAAGAGGAAGTTACAGGAAAGTGATTTATGAGGCAATTCATAAGTAATATAGAGAGGGCTAAGATAATTCTAGATTATGATTGCATTGTTGATGATATTCATCTAGGTTCCTTTTGGGTCAAAAACTAAACTTCAAACAATAATTGATATCTAGCTATAAGATTTCACACTTTTATGTGTGTGATTGTCCATGGATATGAAAGGAAACACCTGAAAGCATGTTATGAAGGTTTTGTAGGCTACAAGGATAGATGGATCAAGTTCATCTCACTAGTCAAAAACTAAAAGATAAGGGAAGTTTCTTTACAATTTATTTATTTTATTCATGAAATTATTCATATTCAATCAATTATAATGCTTAATACAAATATAATACTACATGTGCACTTAATGAAACATGTGTAGTTATAGATGGTACACCAACAATTGATAAGACACAATAAATGATACACATGGACTTGCAAACGATATGTATACAAGTGTAGAAGTATGTATGCAATTGTATATGATGATGTCATGTTTGCACAATTATCTAAAAAGGGTTGACAATTATGTTGATTCTTAGGACATGCAAGTCCTTAAGAAGTCCAACAAATTATTGGAGTCCTTGCTCAAGATACCACAATGAAATAACAACCAAATACATACTTATGCATAATGTGTCAAGAGGTTGAGGAGGGATCTTGACAAATCAATTGTGTTCCCATTTCCTTTTATTCTATATCCTAATGTGGCTAAGAGAACTTCTATTCAAATGTGACCATGGTTCAAAGCAAGTAGGTCATGTTGTCATGCAACATGTCACAAACAAGTCATGATAGAATAATTAAATGTAGGGAAAGGTTAAGAGACCTTTATATTCCTAATCAACAATTGAGGGAAAAAATCAATAATTGTAGGTATCAAGCAAAGTTGAGCGTCAAGCAATTGCTAATGTTATGGGTGAGCACACATTATAAGAAAAACCACTGTGATATCACAAATATTGAGTTCCTAATCTTTTTTTTGGCAAGTAGTATCACATTATCCATGAAGAAGTCCTCATTGTCAATTATCTTTCACAAGTTCAATTTCTCCCCAAGGTAGAGTTATACAAAGTTATTTCAATGTCATAAAGTCTCTTAGAACTTTATTTCTATTTTATTTTTCCATATAAATTTTCTTTCATGTTTAGGTACAACCATTCAATTTGTTCCACTATATGAATTTGATTGTCGTTCGTGTATACAAAATAGGTAGACACTTCAATGTAGATAAATGAACCCAATTCACAAATTTCTTTCATTTAATTATCTACAAATTGTAGTTTGTATTTTCAATATTCTTATAGAAATCTTATAAAGACAATCCCATTGTATTTAAACACTACATTTCTATTTGTATAAATGTATTTATATAAACTATGTACCAATATTTATATTTGTATATGTATAAAATCTATATTTATATTTCTACAAACTTTGTCTTAAAACTAATTTCTAATATGATTATTAAAGCACAATGATTTTTTTCATGATGCTACAATGACACAAATATCTTTGTTATTGGTAGATTCTCTAGCTAGCAACAACACAAATTATGATATAACTATGTTACTATATAGTATAAAATCTATATCTAAATTTATATTTGTACTATAAACTTTGTATTGTAACTAATTTCTCAGATGATTATTAAAGCGTTATGTTTTTTTCATGAGGATGCATTGACACAAATATCTCTATTATTGGTAACTTTTCTAGGTAGCCATAACACACGTAATGATATAACTATGTTACAATATATTACAAACTAAGCTACTATATTTATCTTTTCAATTGAAATCCCTGCTTTGTATCAACAACAAGTGTTATTGACAATTTAAATTGTAAATTAATTGTATTCCTTGTTATCATTTTTTGAAATTTAAAAAATTCAATATGATGTTAATGGTGTTCTAAACATCCCAATTTGTATGTGCGTTATATAAGCATGATCATGTAGATATTTTGATTTATTTAAAAAATTAAACTATCACTAACATTTGTAATAAATAGTTGGTACTATCTACAATAATATATGTCAATCTTCCACTATGATGAAACTTCAATATGCAAATTAACTTAATGATGTGTCTCCATATAATTTGGAAAAAAGCTAAGCTCCATACTAGATGTACCATCTAACATGACACTAAAATATTGGCAAAGTCTAAGCTTCATACTATTCATACCTATGAGCATGCCTAATACATAAGTTTTACATGTTTTTACATGCCTCACATGCATGTGTATGCTAACATACAAATAGTGAAATAAATGTTTTATTGATAGAAAATAGTCATATGAAAAATCTATTCTAATATTTTTTGTATATACCATGTTGTAACATATAAAATTTCATCCCTTGTAATTTCATATTGTGTTTTAAACCTAATTTGGCATCCAATCTTGTAGCTTGTTTTAGGTTTATTTGAACCCAAACCAAGTGGCCTATCTTTCCTTCACCAATTTTTGTTGAGATTTTGGAGTGTAATATTATTCCCTTCTATTTTTAGAACGTGTAAAATTTTAGAGAATTTTCTCAAGATTTGAGTGCAACACACAGACATTCGTGCAACGTGCATGTTGGAGCCCTATTTCACATGTCTCAAACTACAAAATATTAAGCCCTTGTCCATTTTGTTATAGTTTCCTTGTGTTAACCCACCATTTATAATTGATTTGAGAGTTTAAGTGGGTTTTGTTAGAGTAATAAGTTATTATGCTTAATTAATTATATCATATTGATTAATTAATTAAGTCACTTACTCCTCTTTGTTACTTAAGCTAAACTTAGGCACATTAATAATTAATTAATTATTAATTATTAAGTGTGCACACTAGGGTTTCATTTAGGGTTTCCCTTTTAGGGTTTCTTGATCTCTTTCATAAGGATTGATCTCTTTGTAATCATTGATTCTCTTAATGCATTTTTTACTTTGAGGTTTACAAGAACATCTTCTTTGGTTCTGCATGTCTTTTGCATGTGACAGGTATCCCTTTGCATGTAGGTGATCTTGGTTTCTAAGTGATCTTGGTTTCTAACATGGTATCAGAGCTCCAGACCTGCAGCTGCTTGTTCATGATCTGAAGATATGGCCTCTTTGTGAGTTTCAAGTGCAAGGGTTTCCACAGGCATCTTTTCTGCAAGATCTGGGGGTAGCCATTTTTTGGGACACTATGGGCTCAAACGGACGTCGCCATCGCATTCGCAGCGTCCCAAAACCCTAGAAACGCCTGTCAAATCGTCCATTTTGGTGTAGTTGATCGGGAGGCAATTTTTCTCGGGGGCATACGGCCTCCACATGCTCCCAAGGCATGAAAATCGAAAAAAATCAGGTTTTAAAAATATTTTTTCCTGCAATAAAAAAAATTACATTAGCCTTTTTTAAAATCAAAAATAAAAAAAATATATAAGCAAAAGTTTTTTAAAAAGTTTTTAAAGGCTTTTATTAAGCCTGCGGCAGAGGGTACCCTTACCCTACCGCGGCAGGGCCGTACGCCGCCGCTAGCAAGGCGGGCCTCTACTCACCGCCGACCATCCTCTACTACCGGCAGCTGTTCCCAGTTTCGGCGACGGCCACCTTACACCGGCGGTTGTCAAAATATCCGTCGCCCATTCAAAAACTCCGGCAGGCTTCCACAAATCCGGCAACCCACAAAATTCGGCGGCAGTCTCCGAAATCCGTGCATGCATAGGGGAATATTCCTCAAGATTTCGGGTTTTAAATGGAATATTCTTCAGATGGTCATCAAATTTTTGTAGGGGGGCTGATTTTTTGCGGTGAAGGCCAGATGACCGTCAATTTTATGCTCGTGAACCGATGACGTCAGCATGACGTCAGCGACCGTACGGCCACTCTTTGCCCCCTCCTAGTCCAGTTTGCCCTAAAGGAGCAGTTTTTTTGTTTTTGGCATAACTTGGGCATACGGTATCGAAATCGAGCAAACGAGATATCGCCGGAAAGCTGGTTCCGAGCACTTTCATTTGGTGGAGTTTATTTTATAGTTTTTTTCTGTTTTACTGCATTTATTTCTGTTTAAGTCAGATGTACTTTTATGCTTCCGAGCTCATAACTTTTTGCCACGATCTCTGATTTTTCCTCTTTGGCGTTGGAAAGGTATTGAGGAGCTCTATGTTGCTGTCCATGCCCTTTTTCTGTATCTATCCCAGGTTGATCACTTAGTCCAGATTTGGCCCGATGGGTTGTTTGGAGATTACTTGGATGTTTTGGCAGTTGGGAGGGTGCATCTTGCATCTTTGCACTTCATTTTCAGTAATACATCATTCAATAATTGCTTGCTGCTTCATAGATTCCAGAGTTGTTCCCGTTTGGAGTTTTCGAGTGTTCCGTGGCATCGGGTCTGCTGTTGCTTTATCATGATTCCTTGAGTCAATCAGTGACTCTCATCCGGTTTCAGTAGTATACAGAAGAATATTTCCTTGCTTGCCTATATCAAGTTCCAGTGTTACTCTATAGAGTTCTTCCAGTGCTTCTTTGCAGCATGTTATCTCATTGTAAGGGGGGTTTTGTCCCACTGGGTTTTTCCTTCTCTTACTCATTCTTGCATTTGTAAATGGGTACCTGATTAGGCCTAGTTGTCGGGACCCATCTTTGCTTTCATGCATCTTATTCTAGTGTTTTAGCTTCTTCCTAAGTTCATCTTAAGGGGGGGTGTTAGAGTAATAAGTTATTATGCTTAATTAATTATATCATATTGATTAATTAATTAAGTCACTTATTCCTCTTTGTTACTTAAGCTAAACTTAGGCTCATTAATAATTAATTAATTATTAATGACAGGTATCCCTTTGCATGCAGGTGATCTTGGTTTTCTAACAGGTTTTACCTTTTTCAATTTTTTTCTAAGGGTTGTCCTTTGTTACCCCTTGTGTGATTATCAATGTGTTTGATGTTGCACAAAATATAAAAATTCTAAGTGTGGGGGGTTGTGTTCAAATTCTTAAGTTTTTGCAAGTAAGAATTTTTGAATTTTAGGGATTCTCTTATTAGAGCACCTTTTCCGTGGCACCTCCAAACCTTGAAACCCTAACTATTTACATTAATTTATTTTTTTCACTAGAGTTTCAGCCATGCACTTACTAAGTACCATTTCCTTGACATCCCCAAAATCTTAACCCCGGATCTTTGCATTTTTCACTTAAGTTATTTCATGTGCTAGAGTTTTGGGATTACCATTACTTGAGTACCATTTCCTTGAAGCCACTAAACTTTGAAACCCCAACCCTTTGACTTTTTCTTTTTATGCTAGATTTCATATATTTGCTTACTAGAGTACCACTTCCTTCACCTTGAATGTTGAAATCCTGACCCCTTACATTGAATTTCCTTTGGCATTAGAGTTTCATCAACCCCCTTACTAGAGAATCTTCCTTTTTTCCCCTCAAGTCTTGATCCCTAATTATTTTCACTAAGTACTTTATCAAGATCATGAGTTTGGCCTTGTCTTTAGTTGGGTACCTCTTAAGAAGCATTCTTGATTCTCGGTTCTTGATCCTTTACACTAATTTACTTATGAGAGTTGGAGTTTTGGCCATTCCTTTCCACGAGTACCATTCCTTGATATCTTCAATCCCAAAACCTTGAAAGGATAAAAATATTTCTATTAACAGACACATTTGAAATTATAAATCCATATGATTCCTTGTCCAACTCATTTGTTTCACTAAAAAATAACTAAGGAGAAGAGAGAAAAGTCACAGGTTCAATTTGTTAGAGTTTTGGGTTTTCTCCTACTAGCTTGCCTTTTAGTTGAACTTTGATTCTTCAATATTTGCATTGTCATTTGGAATTGGAGATTCAAGCATATCCTTACATGAGTATTGATTTCTTGCTACCCCTAAACTTCGATCCTTGGTAGTTTTTACTAAGTTACTTGTCATTATTAGAGGGTTGAACTTGTCTTTATTTATGTAATGTCCCAAATTAAAATAAATCACAATTTTAATTAAATTTATGAAACCCCACAAATTACTTGTCTCAAATCTGGAATATCTCAGGATTTCCATAAAATAAACTTATCTTAGAATCTGAAATCTTATTTTTTATCAAATTCAAGGCAGGGAAAATCAGGTGTTTTAGAAACAACACCGATATGCATAGAAATGGAAATTGAGTAAAGTGAAAATGAGATAGAATGATTTATTATTGAATTTCACATGAATTTACATTATATAAAGATATATAGCAAATAACAACCATTAACAACTGCAACAGGTTACACATAGATCTCTAACTAAAAACCCAAAACAATCATTGTAACTGAAGCCAACTTCACACAAACTCACCACACTTCTCAATTACAAACATCAACAACAATATGCTTGATAATACATATAAGAAATGTTTCAATATGTTGCTTATAACAACAACTACATTCAACAACTAAATAACTAGAAGATGCACACCAAATTGGATCCAAATCCTGAATCCAAAAGCCACAACCACACTCTAAACTAAAGCAATTATCACACCACTCACCAACTATCAAATAACTGATCTTGGACAAAAAAATATATCAAGGAATGACTCTTATACCTGGATATATGTTGCATTCTATAAACACACAATACTGAAATCCAAAATACACTCTTAAACTGACAAAACCCTTACCAAACTATTGCTAATAAAATTACCAAACTAAAGAGCATTCAACACAATGGAAATCTATGGATGAAATTGCACTCGAAGACCCTCAAAACCACTGTCTTTGAGCCTCAATCCCCTTTGTTTACCATCCTCAGAGATCCTTTCTTCATTGGTTTACCAACCTCTAAAGAATAGCACAACCTGTGTGAGAAAACATGCATAAAATGAATTCAACTTGGAAGACCAAACAATTATATATCAAATCCTTTCCAAAACCAACTTTGGCACCCAAATTCAAATGCCCAATGAAAGAGATCCTTCAATGCCAAAATTGGAGCTTCCACTTTCCAAAAGTGAAGTCACCAAAACCATTCTAATCCCAAACTACCAAATTACATGTCACTTGCCTTTTTGCAAGAAACTCACGCTTACCTTGGACTCCATTAATATTTCTAAAATATTAATTCATTTGTCACCATGACTAATTTAGTTAATATAATTTGAAAAACCAACTTTCCCAATTTATCCGTAGGTCTTGACTTACTACTTTAGGAAACTAGGATTACTAAAAATAGTAAATAATTTTTTAGAAAAGGGAACATTGCAATTTAGGTACCTCCTAGGGTATATCCTCAACCCTCAAACCTTGATGATTTAAAATTTTCATTAAGTTAATTTGATGCAAGAGCATCCAAGCAGACTGCTAATCAACATCGACCAAAAATAGGTTTTAGGTTTGAGCTTCAGTTTTGGTATGTTTTAGGTTTCATTTGACATTTCTCGGCATTGGATGCAGTCATAGTTGCATAGTTTTGGTTTTGTGGAGTTGTCGTTCCGACACATAATAGAGTAGTTTTTACGAAATAAATGATCGAAGCAATTTATAAGGTTTGGCAATGAATCCTTTGACAAGAAGATGGTTGAGGATATTTGTGAATTATTCGCAAAGATTCCACAGTCGCAATATTCATTGTTTGGGAGATATTAAAACTTCTTGTTTGAGCCCATTAATTTATGAAAAGTTTAAAATCTCTCAATTCTGGAGGGTTGGAGTAAAATCCTTTTGTAGGGGTTTGTGGAACATCATTTTGAGCCTATTCACCAATTTTTGTACAAATTAGAGAACTTTTAGTTTTTCACTTGCCAACACCCAATTACGTTAAATTGACATATTCAGTCTTCTTCAAATTGATTTTCAGAGGGATGATTATTGCACTAGAATCAAGCATTCGTACATTATATTTATTCACCAATTTATCCATGTGATTAAATGACTATTTGATTTCTATAGAACCATTGGATATGGCAATGTTAAAAATTGAAGAAGAAATATTATTTATTTTTTAATTTAATGTGAGGTCAGGGAAATGAAGGGGTGTAGAGGAAGAAATTTTCAGTCATCACCAAAACTTGGAAATGAGGGGTCATGTTGTTTAGATTAGATTATGGACTTGGAGAGTCCTAAATTTGACGAGAAGATTGGTGAGGAAGAGGATGATCTCTTATTAGAAGAAGACATGAGAATGCTAGATAGTTTATTTGAGAGGAAAATGTTGGATGAAAATGATAAGAAGATGGAGGAAATACAGATGGGAGAATATAGATCCCATGATTTTGTTAACCTTACTTTCAATGCAGACAATAGAGAAGGAGATGCAATAGAAGATGGTCCTTTGGAGGACATGGATATACAGAATAAATTGGAACAACCTTGTGAAGATTCATACATGGAGGGTTATGAGGAGAAGGAGACAAATGTTGTAGTGAAGGACGAGGAAAAATATGTTGGGGCAGCAAAAGAGAATGGGGTAAATATTGTTGTATTTTGTGATTATGTTGATTTCCCTTCATTTTCTATGATGAGGGTTGGAGAGTACGAAGAAAATCACATGGAAATCTTTAATTTTTATGGAGTTGTAGATGCAGATTTTGGTGAGGATGTTGTAGGTTGTTATGAGAATGATATGAGATTTTGATGGAGGTGGTTGGGTGATGGTAGGATGGATCCCATGAATGAGGAGCAAAGAGAAGAAAGTATTTGGAGGAGGAGGATGGTCTATGGTGGACATGAGTCCACGAGAGGACGAAGAAAGATAGTACAAAGTTGTTGGAGGAAGATGGAAAATTTTCTAGAAAGATGTTGGAAGAGGAGGAAAACAAAATAAATTCATGTACACCTGTGATAGAAATGGAGTTTGTTATAGATTGCTTTCAATCTGAAAGGATGGTTCTACTATTCAACTCCACTTTTGTGAGCCTATGCTCACAAAATTCCTACCTAGTGTGTCTGATGCAAGAGTAGCTAGGTGGACTGGCAATTGACATCAACCAAAAATAGGTTTTAGGTTTGAGCTTCAATTTTGGTATGTTTTAGGTTTCATTTGACATTTCTTAGCATTGGATGCAATCAAAGTTACACAATTTTTTTTGACAGAAGAAATTATGAGGTTTGGCTAAATTTTTTTGACAGAAATATGGTTGAGGATATTTTTGAATGAATGGAAAATATTTCACGATCACAACATTCACCGTTTCGGGAGATATTAAAACTTCATATTTAAGCCCATTAATTTATGAAAAATTTAAAATCTCACAATTCTGGAGGAATAGAGTAAAATCCTTTTGTAGGGGTATGTGAAACATCGTTCCAAGCCTACTCACCAATTTTTGCATGAATAAAAAAACTTTTAGTTTTTCACCTGTCGACACCTGATTACATCAAATTGCCATATTCAGTCTTCTTTGAATTAATTTTTAGAGGGATAATTATTGCACTGGAATCAAGCATTTGCACATTATGTTTATTCACCAATTTCTCCATGTGATTAAATGACTTTGATTTCTATAGGACCATAGGATATGGAAGTATTAAAAATTGAAGAAGAAATATGATTTTATTCTTTTATTTAATGTGAGCTCAGGGAAATGAAGGGGCGTAGAGGAAGAATTTTTCAATCATAACCAAAACTTGGAAATGAGGGGTCACGTTGTTTAGAGAAGGAAATTTAAGAATAAATGAATAAAAATAAAATAAGGAGGGCCACATAGCTAGAGAAGCACCCACGTAGCCAAAGGTGGAGAGGAATCCACCAAGTAAGGAAAATTAATATGAGATTGCAAAATAAAGCAGGGTGTGCTATAATTGGGCCAAAAAGACAAATTAAAAGAATACCATGCAACCAATAATGAAGGGGGTTTGTTGCCGTAAAAAAAACAAATTGGAAGTGCAAGAGGGGTTAAATCTTTTAGAAATGCGGAGTAGATTTAATATAAAATATAAAATATAAAATATAAAATGAAGAAAAGCTAGTTGCGCCGAGGAGAAATTTAATATAATGAACAATAGTTGAGTGGAGAGATGTATGATGCAGAGCATAAGAGAAGGGCTGCACAATAAAAGGAAGAGGAGTGTTTCTAGGTTAAAAAATCTAAAATATTATAAATTTGGAGAAGAGGGCAATGCCATATATGAATGGCATTGTAGAGGTATGCAACAATAAAAATAGAGTATGAGAGAGATAGGTTGTGCTTCATGTGAAAGAACAAGGCATATTTTAATAGTTATATAATGAAACCCAAAAATGAAGGAAAGAGGATTTTCCAAATGAGAGGAGTGAGTTGAGAGTTTTTTCAAATAGAAGAGTTAGATATAGAATGCCAATGGACTGGAAGATTGTAAAATGAATTGCATGGAAATGGGAAGTAAATAAAAGAATTGAGTTACATATTTAATGAACTTTAGTGTTAATTGAATTTGGATTGGATTGAAAAATGAATTATCAATTCAATCTTTTGTTTGGCTGTGAATTGTGTTGGCTTGATAAGGCTTGTGTAATTTCTCTTGCATCAATTGGTAATTGGGGTAGAGTATTTACTTGTGTAAGTTGTGAATTGAGTGTGGTGATATAGCAAAGGTTGTTTTTGTTTGCATCAATTGGTATCAGAGCCAAAGGTTTTGGGCATATAGGTAAAGTGTCGAACGTGAGGTAACCTATGCCAAGACCTGCAGGTGGAGAGTGAAGCTAGAGGTTTTGAGTGTATAGGTAGAGTGTTGAATGTGAGGCAGCCTATACCCTGACTAGTGGGTAGATAGAGGAATCACAGTGAAGAATAAGAGCTCATGTGGACTATTGTAGGTATGAGAGAAGTCTGAAACAACAAGACTTGAAGTTGTGAAGATTGTAGAGTATGAGATGTGAATGGTGAAAGATTGCACCAAACAAGATGTGTTTGAAAGGAAGGATGAGATGGGTCATGAGGAGACTCTTGATAATTCCATTTTTCGAAAATAATTGGGCAAGAGTGGAAAATAGGAAGCTCCGTGAAGAATTGGAAAAGATCCAAGTTAGATTAGATGTATTAGAAAAGAAGATTGAAGAGAAAGAGAGATATGGTAAGAAGAAAATTCCCTTGAAAGAGGAAAGTTGTAGCCCGTGGCTAGAAGAAAGATGGAAGATGAAGGATATGGGAGCAGCCTATAAAAATGTAAATGGAGAGGAAATGAAGAAAATAAGATTACAGACTTGGAGAGTTCTAAATTTGACAAGAATATTGGTGAGGAAGAGGATGATCTCTTATTGGAAGAAGAGATGATAATGCTAGATAGTTTATTTGAGAGACAAATGTTGGATGAAAATGATAAGATGAAGGAAATACAGATGGGAGAAGATAAATCCCATAATTTTGTTAACCTTATTTTCAATGTAGACAATAGAGAAGGAGATGCAACAAAATATGGTCCTTAAGAGGACATAGATATATGGAAGAAATTGGAATAACCTTGTGAAGATGCATACATGGAGGATTATGAGAATAAGGAGACAAATTTTGGAAAGAAGGACGAGGCAAAAGATGTCCAGGGTAGTAAAAGAGAATGAGGTAAATATTATTGTATTTTGTGATAATGTCGATTTCCCTTCATTTTCTATGATGAGGGTTGGAGAGTGAAGAAAAGTACATGGAAATATTTAATTTCTATGGAGTTGTAGATGCAGATTTTGGTGGGGATGTTGCGAGTTGTTATGGAAATGATGTGAGATTTTGGTGGAGGTGGTTGAGTGATGGTGGGATGGATCCCATGAATGAAGAGAAAAGAGAAGAAAGCCTTTGGAGGAGGAGGATGGTTTATGGTGGACATGGGTCCATGAGAGGATGTAGAAAGATACTGTAAATTTGTTGGAGGAAGATGGTGAATGTTTTGAAAAGATGTTGAAAGAGGATGGAAACACAATAAATTCATGTACACCTATGATAGTGATGGAGTTTGCTGCAAATTGCTTACAATTTGAAAGGATGGTTCTACCATTCAACTCCACTTTTGTGAGCATATTATGCACACAAAATTCCTACCTAATGCGTCTGATGCAAGAGCAGCCATGTAGACTAGTAATTACCATCAACCAAAAATAGTTTTTCAGGTTTGACCTTAAGTTTTGTTATGTTTTAGGTTTCATTTGACATTTCTTAGCATTGGATTCAGTCAAAGTTGCACAGTTTCTGTTTTGTGGAATTATCATCTTAGTGCATAATAGAGCAGTTTCAGTGAAAGAATTGTTTGAAGCAATTTATGAGGTTTAGCAAAAAAATATTTGACATGAAGATGGTTGAGGATATTTTTGAATTAATAAAAAATATTTCACGGTTGCAACATTCACTGTTAGGGAGATATTAAAACTTCCTGTTTGAGCATATTAATTTATGGAAAGTTTAAAATCTCACAATTCTACAAGGCTGGAGTAAAATCCTTTTTTAGGGGTTTGTGGAACATCATTCCAAGAATACTCACCAATTTTCACATGAATCATAAAACTTTGAGTTTTTCACTTGTCGACACTTTATTATGTCAAATTGGCATATTTAGTCTTCTTCAAATTAATTTTCAGAGGGATGATTATTGCACTAGAATCAAGCATTTTACATTCTGTTTATTCACCAATTTATCCATGTGATTAAATGAATTTTTGATTTCTATAGAACCATTGGATATGGTAGTGTTAAAAATTGAAGAAGAAATATTATTTATTCTTTTATTTGATGTGAGATTAGGGAAATGAAGGGGCATAGAGGAAGAAATTTCTAGTCAACACCAAAACTTGGAAATGAGGGGTCATGTTGTTTAGAGAAGGACATTTTAGAACAAATGAATAAAAGAAGGAAGGCCACATAGCTAGAGAGGCACCCATGTAACCAAAGGTGGAGAGGAATCCACCAAGGAAAATTAATGTGGGATTGCAACATAAAGTGGGTTGTCCTATACTTGGTTGATGAAAAAAATGAAGGCCAAAAAGAAAAATTAAAAGAATACCACACAACCAAAAAATGAAGGGGGTTTGTTGCCAATGAAGAATTACAAATTGGAAGTGCAAGAGAGGTCAAGTATTTTAGAAAGGTGGAGCAAATTTAATAAAAAATAAAAAATATAGAATGAAGAGGAGCTAGCTGCACCAAGGAGAAATTTAATATAATGAACAACAGTTGAGTGGAGAGATGTATGGCGCAAAGTATAAGAGAAGGGTTGTGTAGTAAAAGGAGAGGAGTGTTTCCAAGTTTTTTTAAAAATATAAAATATTGTAGATTTGGAAAAGAGGGTGATGCCAAATATGAATGTCATTGTAGAGGTATGCAATAATAAAAATAGTGGACGAGAGAGATAGGTCGCGCTTCATGTGAATGAACAGGGCTTTTTTTAATAGTTAAATAATGAAACCCAAAAATGAAGGAAAGAGGAGTTGTCAGATGAGAGGAGAGAGTTGAGAGTATTTTGAAATGGACTGGAAGATTGTAAAATGAATTGCCTGGAAATGAGAAGTAAATAACAAAATTGAGTTATATATTTAATGAACTTTAGTGTCAATTGAATTTGGATTGGATTGACAAATGAAATTATCACTTCAATCTATTGTTTGGTTGCGAATTGTGCTGGCATGATAAGGCTTATGTATTTCTCTTGCATCAATTGGTTGGGGCATATTATTTGTCCGTGTAAGTTGTGTTTTGAGTGAGGTGATATAGCAAAGGTCATTTTCATTTGCATCATAATTATAAAAGTTTGAGGTTCAAGATTACTTCTATCTAGGTACTTATTCCTTGTCATCCAAACCTTGAACTTAAATGATTCCTTCTATACATATTTTCAAAGTAAAAAACTTGATCTTATCTCTACTTGTGTACTTGTTCCTTGACATCCCCAATCCTCAAACTCTAAATTTTTTCCCTATGCATATTTTTTGAGTTTCAACCTTACCTATACTTGAGTACTTCCTCCTTCGCATCTTCAATGCCCAATGCCTGATAACTTCCTACATTATCTTATTAGAGTTAAAGGTGAGAGCATCCCTTTCACATGGTACCAAGTATGCAATACTCTCAAACCCACTACATGAAAAGGCATGAGTCATGAGGTATGCCCATCTCCTAAACCCTCAAACTTGAACAACTCTTTCATTTTGTGCTATTTACTCCCGCCAACTTCTTTACACTTCCCAAAGTTTCATGAATGACCTAATAAGGTCTTGCAACTGGCCAATCATATTTTTCCATGTAAAAACATAAATTCATCATGAAGGAGAAAGATTTCATGAATTTATAGTGGAGAAAAGAAAATAGCTCATGCCTCCATTAATGTAGTGGTTGAGATTTCAAATTTTAATGGTCATCAAACCATCTCTTACCGATCATTTCAATGGATTTAACTAGATTTCTCTTGGCTTGCATGATAAGATGTGGTGGCCATTGATGTGTGAATCAATTTTTACCCTAATTGAAGGTTGTTGTAATGGTTTTATGAGGGTCACAATTTCCTATGGGGATTTTGTGTATTTTCTTCCCCACATGGTGTTTTCTAGTGGTTCATCTTGTGATCTTAGCTTGACACATGTTGCCTATACAAGGGGAATATCTATAATATTTTCTATAGAAGGGGAATTTTTCATTTGTAAATAGGTTATAAAATGAGGGAAAGAACCTCTATACCATACACCACACCTGTTTGAGGAAATAATGAGTTTTAGTATTGTCTGTTCATTTTACCATGATACCTATCTTTGATAGTTTTACATGAATGAGGGTTTAATTTCATGATTGTCTCCTTTTTTGTATTGTCTATTCTTGAAGAAAAGCACACCTTCAAGGAGGGTGGGAAATATTTTCCTCTACATCTGTTAGAGTAATTATTATGGTTAGTACACTTTCAAGAAGAGTGAAAAATCTTTCAAAAAGTAACTAGGGTTTGCAATATTTGAAGAGTGATTATTAAGTATAATTTTGTAATCAAATAGCATTTGTAGGTTTAGGTTATTTTAAGGAAATTACCATTATTGTAAGGCGATGATATAGACTTTGAACCATAATAATATTTATATCAATGTAGAGTTTTGATTGTACTTGATAACTTCATTTTCCCTTGAATACACATTAGGACCAATCTGTAGGAAACCTCCCCAACCCACTCATTTATAAAGAAGAAAAATCATTCAATGTATCTTTTACATTTTTTCTTTCATGTTCATTGTTGAACACTAAGCATAAAAGGGGTTTATAGGAATATGTACTATTGTCAGAGCCATTTCATTGTATGCATGAATAATTTATCTTCTTTACACTAGTGATAATTTTTTTCTATATCTATAATGTGCTTCAATAGGGATACCCCCTATGTCTTTTAGAGCCTAAATTATGGGAGATATTTGTTTATTTGTCATTCATTGGCCCATCCTCTCAATAATTTTGATCAAAATACTCATTAACCTCTTAGGAATTTTTGAAAGTAGATTGGAAAACCAATAAATTGGCCACTCTATTGGGGACTAGTTCCTAATTTCTTGGGTCATTCTTCATGTATTTGTAAATTGAAAGCCTTGGTATTTCAGTGAAGAAGATTATTAGCGTATTTGTGTGGATGTGAAAATATTTGGGTATGACCAATAATTTTATTACCGTATGAAGACTTTGCTAGAGGTTGTAACTTGGAAGATTGTATCAGCTTTGAAATTATGGTGTATTAAAAATTTAGTCCTATTTTAGAGGTTGCAACTTTTCTATAAAATGGTCGAATAATTACTTCTTATTGTATAAATGTTTAACATGGATATATAAAGCATCAAGTAGAAAAAAGAACTCATATGAGGTACAATAATTTTTAGGTATTCCTTTTTCCTCATACTCTATATTTAGAGGATGAAAGCATTAATATATTAGGCTCATTTGTGAAATAAATTTGTGGACAAATTTAATTTCTATGCTATGGATATGGATTTATATTGAGAGATGGGTATTAAAATAAGAAAGGCACACTTGTATGCAAATAATCCTAAGAAATTGGAGGGATAGGTGTTCTTTTGTGTAGTGCTAAAAACTTATTAAGTAGAAAGAAGTTGTGGGAAATGTTGAAAAGGAGAGTATGTTTTCATTGAGAGTAGATATGAGAAATGAATGTTACTCTAGTGTTCCTCTTGCATATTCAAATGTCATAATGCATGGTACAAAAGCAAATAATTCATATCCTTAGAGAATCCTTTTATTTTTTGGAAGGTATAAACCAATTGATTTTAATGGTATCCCAAATGATCCAAATCATATTCCCAATGAAATTAGAGATCATTTTCACACATTTAGTGGAATTATCTTTCAATCAACAAACAAACATCTTTAGATATTTATTTATTTGATAGGATATTATGAGATCGAGGAAGAAGATGTTGTCATGAAACTATTTGTGTGGTCTTTAACAAAAGATGCAAGGGATTGGCTCCCCTTTCTATTGTTCATGACAATAATTAAAATAATAAATTATAGGTTATTTTAGTGAAATCATGGATTTTTATTCATTGACCATAAGGCCTAATGATTCAATGTGCCTAGTTTTATATTTAGGTATATTTCATGAATATACCTACATCAATCCATCTTGCATATGTTATGGCAAGGGATATTGAGAATGACACAATTTTTTTAATATTGAAAGGTGTTGCATCTACACGTGTTAATTATTGTAAAATGTTTCTTATGAATGAAAAGTATAGAATGGGAAATAAAAATAATTTCATGACAAGGACAAGTATGTTGTTGCAGTCAAACCATCATGAAAGTATTCAAGTCTTGAAATACTCCAAGGAAAGCATGGCAAAGAATAATTCTTAACTAAATATGAGGAGTTTGACATAGAATAAAATGTTAGGGATATAACATCTAGAAGGGAATTAGAGGTTGAAATTAGTTGCAATATGGCTGCTATAAAGATGAATTATTGAAGGAAGAATATAAACATCTTGTTACATGCTTTAATGGACACTATGTATGTAGCATTGATCATGAATCTCTTGTCCAAACACTATTTGATATTAAAAAGAATGAAGGAACCATCTGATTTTTGTGCAAGGTTTATGGCTACTTTATTTGAAATCCTTTCACTTTACACTCCTAAGGCTTTAGTATTTATTGATCTCTTTTGTGAAGCTTATGAATTTGGTTTGAGTGCCATACCAAAAGAGTTGAAAGCTATGATATTAAAAATAATGTCGAAGGAGCCATCTAATTTTTGTGCAAGGTTTATGGCTACTTTATTTGAAATCCTTTCACTTTACACTCGTAAGGATTTAGTATGTATTGATCTCTTTTGTGAAGCTTATGAATTTGGTTTGAGTACCATACCAAAAGATTTGAAATCTACCATACTTGATAAAAAATGTATGTGGATTATTTTTTTAAGGAAATAAGAGAAAAATATGAAAAAACCATCATGACTAACCTAAATGAACAACTTGTAAAGATATGACATGTGGATGAAGCATGTAGGGTAGAAAGTGAAGATGTATGCTACAATGGAGGGAACAAAGTGATTAATTATTTATTCATTAGAATGCATGTTGTAGATGATTTTAAAGAAGATGTACTTCAAATAAAAGTTATGGTGAAGAAGTTGTGACATGCGAAGATCCACCTCATGGAATTTTCACAAATCAAAGGATAAATATATGATGAGGTGCTCAACATGATTATTCATCTCATATGGTTGGTGATCTTATGATGATATAAACAATATGGTGGATACTAAGTTGTCGTTAATTCATGGAACCATTGAAGAAAAATATGTAGACAACCAATTTGAGGAGTATGAATATAGTATATGCATGAGCTTCCTTGCTTTGTTGACTGTGATGACAATGAATCTAATAATATTTTTGTTGGTTATGATATCTCTTATAAAGATATATTGGATATTTCTACTTCACATGAGGAGTGTGGTGATATGGATACTAGTAAGGAGACGTGTTTATATGATAATGAATAAGATTTCTACCTGGGTGACTCTTTGGAGTATGAATATGAGATGGTAACTATTGATGCAAAAGTTATTGTTGAAGATTTATTACATAGCTCTTTAAGTGACTATAGGATTTTGAGTATATTGATTTTAAGAAGGATTTAAATCTTTGTGAGGAAAAATAATTTATGATAAGGATGAACATAAGGCACAATGTACTTTATAATGAACCTCTAGCTTCGATACATGAGAAATGATGATCCTTATTGGTGTAGAGATAATCCTATCTTTGAAAGTGACTATGAGTATGGAGATATTTAATGTCATGCTGTAAGCTTCTCTAGGAAAACACAACAATTTTTTTTTGAATCTGTTAATTAAACTAATTAACACTCATTAAGTGTTTAAGATGTAACACTAAACATGATAAGAGTTGTACCTCGCCATGAAGGCAATTCACAAATTTAAATGCATGGAGACACAAATCTATATTCAAATAAATATCCCACTTCTGCTCTATTATTGATAACTTCATATTTCCATTTTTGTTACGTTAGTTTAGTGGGGTTATGATACCCAAGAGTTTGACATTGCTCTTAGTTGACATTTTAATCATGTTCAACCTAACTTTCATCGAATACTATGATCTAAAATTAGAATTAATTATTATTACTTTCATATAACCTCAATAAGATTATATTGTTGCAATTCAAAATATTGTTGCCATTATTTAATCACATGCTTCCAATAATAATAATATTATTTAGTTGAATACTAATATTAATGTTAAAGATGAGTAGCTTAAGATGTAATTTAATCATGGGCAAGCCTCTTGCTTATCATGTATTTACTTAAATTAATTACAACCTAAGGTTGATTTAATTGGCATACCAATTATTTAAATTTATAATCCCTTAATAGGGTTACCCTATTAATATATGCCAACACCACACGACTTTCATATCTCTAAATGTTAAGCCAACTTTGTATTTACTAATGACACGGATAATTCTAATATTAATATTTCCCAATAAATTTAAAACCAAAATTGATAGTACAACCCTCCCTCTTAGTTCATTTTTATGTTTCTATGTATTAATAATCTTTAAATTACCCTTAATATTAATATCAACGTGGATATTGATAATATTAACACAATAATACCTCTCTTAATATTAATGCATTATTTACCTTAATATTAATAATGTTAAGCAAAATGAAATATCTCTGACTTATATGTAGAATATCTATTTATTTAATTACCTTCTACCTCTTTAATTTTATTGGCTATCTGAAAATAATTATAAGACTAATAATACTTTATATATATAAATAAATGTATTTATTCATATATAATCATTTATATGCTTAAAAAAAAAGAAAATTAATTAGCAAATAACAAGAAACCTTCCCCTTTTTAAAAGAGTAATATTAATACCTATTACTTCTCTTTTTGCTTCTCTTCATTTTTAAACAATATATTCCCCATCTTTTTAAATGGGAATTAGGAATATTTTTATTTCTGTCTTAAAAATAACAATGAATAAAGTGATTAAGATAGCCTTCCTTGGGGTAACGTGGAAACTAATGAATCCTTCCCCCTTTTTTTTGTTAACTTGATCAAGGAATTATTGGAGGAATGGAAAAAGCGTGTTTTGAAATATTAAAGAAAAATAATCGATGACAACTTAAATTTTCTCCTCTGTTTTCATTTATTCAGATTTTAATTCTTTTGTTTTCTTTTTTTTGGCATTACAATTAAGACAACTTGCACATACACTATGACAGATATGACATAGTATGATAAAAATTAAGTTAAGGTTATTTTACTGCTCTAATCAATAGAGCTTAAAGAAATATAGGGATAGCAATACAATATTACGCAAAATTCTTATTAACATTAGAGGCTTTTTTTTTTTTAATATCTATGCACCATCTTTAAAACATCTCACCAACTGTGTCCGATTTCCCATTTTAATATTTAAGGAACCCATTCTTATGCTTTTCTCCATTGTTTTGGATGATATTTTTGGCTGGTTCGTATGAAATGCTTTATAATTTAAAATACAAGAGCAGTACACACAGGCTTCTACTGTAACCACTGAGGGATACAATCAAGTTTTTTTTTAACAGACAGTAAAAGAGTATTATGCTCGGATGATTATCAGGCGTTAATGCTAAGTTGCCTTGTACTCAAACGTACAAGGATTCAATGAATCTTTTTTTTAAGTTCCGTTTATTGGATCAAAAGTTTCTTGTGCTTTCTATTTATGAAGTTGGATTGAAATGAAATGAAATATTTTAATAACGTCCACGAGGCCATAACAGCCTATGGGACCCAGGAACAGCACAAGACCACCACCGAAAAGAGAAGACCCTAAACAGCCTGAGATCTTCGCTCGAGATTAGCTCTACGACAGTGAATTTTGATGATGTAATTTGCAGATTTGACCAACCTTTCCTCCTCAAACAAGGTATTTAAGTTGTCCACTTGTAAGATGTCCCCATAAGTGACCCGAATATCTTTGTATGCTGAGCACTCCATAACAAAGTGCCACTCTGTCTCCACTAATCCCATGTCGCAAAAACGACATATTCTTTCTTCCCACTCTTCTTTAGGAACCATCCATCTGCCCGTCTCACATCTAAGACGATGTGAGCTAGTTCGGAGTTGAGCTATCAACATCTTTGCTCTCCATTTAATATTTGCTCCTATATATGCCTTTTCATCATGGTCCCCCTTGGGATTGAATTCTTTGATATAATAGTCTTTTTTTCGCCCTGATTGTTTTGTCCATAAAGCTTTTTTGAATTTTTGTTTCACATATTTTTTTATTTCTTCATTTGTACTTGGACAATCTTGCATATTCACACCCCACTTTTCCATCCATTTTTTGTTTTGTTTCATCCATGTATTCCTTCTTCTATCCAACTTTTCTTTTACGATTAGCTTAGGCCACCGATGGTCGTCCATGTTTTGAACCTTTTGAAGGTAACTTAGTAACCGAATCATCGCGAAAGCCTCCAAGGGAAAGGTGCCCGACTCCGCTAGTAAAATCTCATAAGGTATCGTGGTTTTGAGCTTAAGGCTGCTAACAATTAGATGCTTTTGAATTCTTTCCACTTGCCTCCATTTCTGATCTGACATGCTGCTGCCCCAAATTTCGCACCCATATAGAACCACCGGGGTCACAAGTAAGCCAAACAACGTTCTCTTGGTTTTCCAATCCCATAGCTCAGCATTTCTACATCTGTTTTGTAGAGAGTAAAGTGCTTTCCAGCCTCCTTGGATCCTTTTTGCTCTACAAGTTTCCCAACTGAGCTTATAGTGAAAATCTAGCCCAAGGTATTTGTATTCATCTACAATTTCCAGCGGATTGCCTTCAAAGATAAAGCTAATTTGTTGTTTTTTCCTTCTCAGAGAGAAGATCATAATTTTAGTTTCACTAGTATTCATTTGCATCCCAACTTCCTGACAAAAGGATTCAAGAGCTTTCAAATGTTTTCTTAACTCATGTGCTGTTTTAGCAATCAAAATGAGATCATCGGCATACAAGAGCAATTTTATTACATAATTGGCCAACTGAATACCTTCCCCACCAACTTTGTCTATCCACTCTTCCAACTTGTCAATGTAAAGCCCGAATAGCGTTGGGGAAAGCGGGCAGCCTTGCTTGACTCCAATGTCACTGCCAAAGCACTCCAACATACCTTCATTAGTTCTGATTTTAGCTCTGACCTGCTCATACAGCCTATGAACAGCCGCCCTAAGAGCCCTTGGGACTCCCAGTTCCTCCATTCTATTCCACAACTTGCCCCGTGGCACTGTGTCAAAGGCTTTTTTGAAGTCAACAAAGCAGCAAAAAGCCTCCTCCCCTTGAACGTTCCAAATTTTTACAATCAAAAATCTAAGTGTAATACCATGATCGATAGTGGAATGTTTTGGTCTAAAACCAGCCTGCCCTTCAGCTCTTTTGCCCTCTTTCTCAGACCAACTACTAATTCTACGCTCAATCATGCTTCCAAAAAGTTTTCCAAGAAGCGGATTAATCATAATAGTGCAGTAATTTGATGGGTTATTAGTGTCTCCACTTTTGTATAAGGGAACCACAACACTAGTAGTCCACCCTTCCGGAAAGCCCTCTTGAATAACCCTATTGAAAAAGCCCTTGATGCAAGGCGCAAGGACCTCAATGCCCCATTTTAAGAATTCAGCTTGCAGCCCATCAATATCCTGTGCTTTTCCCCCAGCCAACCTTTTTATCCCTTGATTGATGTCTTCTATGGTGAATAGTTCAGTGGCAGCCATGATTGTTGGGGGTCTATGTTTATCTTGTTCCCGCTCATACAGTAACTTTGCATATTCCAACCATTGAGAGCTTGTGATATTGTTTTCTGTTTGTTTTCTTTTTTGTTGTAGCTCCTTCCAGAATTTCTTGGTGTTGTTCTTTCCAAGGGCAATCAACTCCAGCCTTCTAGTGCTAACATATTTTTCTTTTTTGTTCCGTATCATCTTTTCGTATTCTTTCTTGTTTTCTGTGGTCCTTCCACCCTGGTGAAATTTTCTTTTTGTTAACTTGCACTCTTCATCAAACCATGGGTTTGCTGGGAAAGTAGAAGTAATTGCCTTCTTAGGCCTAGCCCTCTTACACTCATCCAAAGCCTTGTGAACAATAGGGATCAGCATGTCCTTGTTTATAGTGTGATGCCCCGTGGTAGCTAATTTTCTTTCATACTCCTTGAAAATCCTTTTGAGGGCATTCTTGAAGACTTCCTGATTGTCATGGTTCATGATGATTCTACCTTGCGGATGCACTTTCTTTTTGCTGATAGGAATCTGCCCCCCTTGATGCATGCTAGTGTGGGCGTCAAGATTTACATATATTGGATTATGATCTGATTTCAGCTCTAAAGGACATTTTCCAATCACTAGTTCCTTTATCTTTGACGTGTAAACATGCGAGCAAATGACATAATCAACCACACTTTGTCCATTGTATGTTTTGCAGGTGATGTTGCCTGAGTTCGGCCATGCTTTCAAACCATTGCAAATGACCAAGTTGAATAAACTACATAGCCCCAACAACTCAGCCCCGTAGTGCGTGACATTGTGCTTACTATCTTGCGAATTCCTTTCCCACAGGTGCTGTCCCTCTTCCTCCAACCATAGTGGATCAGCTTTCTCCTTGTCATTGCTTGCCAAGCTGAGAGCTTGTATGTTTGCAGTCCTTGCATTAAAATCCCCTATTAGAATAACCTCTCCCATGCCATTATAGATTGAAATGTCCATTTTTAGAGCAGCAAAAGGATCCTCACGGTCTAGGTTCCTTTTCTTGTAAGATTTGGAGCCTTTTGGGGCAAAATAGCAGGCTGCCACTCTTAGAATTTCTAACTTTGCAAAAGGAAATGAAATCAATAAATATAGACAAATGAACAAATAGAGCATCACTATAGTTAGTAGACATTCCACCGTGGAATTAAAATACTCTTAGATTGATTTTTTCCCTCATACCAGAAACATAAATTGACTAGAGGCATGAGTGGATGGTTATAAACTTCACTTGAGAATATAGCGAGTATGGGTTCGCAATCATATATTTCAAACTAAAATTCATCCCAAAGCGGAGATATATGTTTATTCCTATCACCTATTTACCACAAGGGCGTAGCGTGGTCAAGGCAACAAGTTATCTCCCTCACCCATTTACTCAGGCGATGTTACACCTCTGTGTAAGTTTGGTGCGCGGATTAAACAGCTAACCATCGTTTGCAGAGATCAATGGATTTAGACATCATATTTATGATATCGAAGGAATTTATTTACGTTGGTGTAATTAACTATTTAATTACATCTTCATAAGTTTACTTAGGCAATTTTTAATTCCTAAGTTATAGGATCTCATATTTATCTTATCGAGCTATCTTTTTGCTCAAGATAAGATTTAGTTGTTGCATGCTTGCCTTTTATAAGCAAGCCTCATCTTGTACATTTGTATCAATTAATCGTGAATCAATCTTGCATATTGATAGCAAGCATTCTCGCCATCATTCTCTCTCTTGTGGAAGTATTTTAGTCTTTCAATAGATTTCTGGAAATCTAACATGGTATCAGAGCTTCAGGGTTCGCGGACTCCTTCAGGATCGGGGTTTTATTTTTTTGGCTTAGAAGTTTTTTTTCTTTGAGTGCGATTGGGGTTTTGATAACCTCACAGTTGAGATCAGACGGTTCCGCAGACGAATTTTGACTGTAAATTCGTCCATTTTGGGTAAAGTTGTTTTTGAGGCAAATTTTTTTTGCTGGAACATCACCTATGCGGTACGATTTTCTCATTTTCGCAAAAAAAATATTTTCAGGAAAAATATTTCTGTGGTATTTTGTAAAATTTTGGGGCAAAATTTTTATATCGGCATTATATTGCAATTGTTATCATCGGCATTATTAAATTTTTGGTGGGTTAATATAATTGGTGGCATTTTTCAATCTCTGCGGACTGTTATAAGTTTGTGGCAGAGGCATTTATTTTGTTGGCAGGGCACATTGTACTCTGGTCGGCCCATTTGTTGTCTCACCGATCACAGTGTGTATTCCCGTCGGCCTTGCTTCTACCACCCACCGGCATTGACTATTAATCCCACCAGCTTCTTCTTTAACCGGCCACCGACCACCGGTCTTTTACATTGATTACTAGTTATTTGCCAGAGGCATTTATTGGCGCGGGTTACCCTTAGGCTTAAATCGGTCGGCTGTCTTGTCTTTGCCCACGTGGATCTCCATCAACTCTTGTCAGATCCGGCATCAGCAGATCTACATCGGCGTACCTGGTCAAGGAGTACATCAGTGGATTTAGTGCTCTTAAGTACCGGTTAATAGCTGCGGTTTTTCATCGCCGACCACTTTTTCCTTTGTTGGCTAGGCATATTCCTCCAAGCCGCAGGTACTCACATCTATCAAGGGTACATTTATCGGTTATCCATTCGGCCCGACGTCCATACTGTCTTATCACAGTTCATTGCTCCGTATTGCCCATACCATTTTCTATTGCCTAGTTTTCATCTACGTCGGTATTGTACAACCGGTGGACATTGGTCCGCGGATATATGGTCCTCCATCAGCGGTACGATTGCCTTTATCCAAGGTTTAAAAAGCTTTGAACATTGTTTTCTATATTTAAAACTTTTTAAAAAGTTTTGTAAGGTCGACGGATATACAAGCTAGCGGATGTTTTATTTTTGCATTGTATGCGGAGAAGGTCATATGGATGACCAGATTTAAGCCCTGAATGCCAAATTATTTGCACCATTTTAGCCTTGTAATTGCCCCAAGTGTCTATTTATAGGCCTTTTTTTCATTTTATCATAACTTTCGTATACGGAGGCCTTTTTTCAGAAACAAGATATCGTCGGAAAGCTGGAAGAGTCAACTTTTCAGTGGTGTAGATATTTTGTAGGGATTTTGCAGTTTTGTGCCATATTTTCCAGGTTGAAGACAGATCTCCCTTTTTGGCTTTCGGAGCTCATATATTTGTAAATGGGTGACTTAATTACTTTGGAGAATGGGAACTATAGGCAATGGAGTAATTTAATTCTCACTCATCTTGGTGAGAGAAATCTATTGCCCTATTTGTTTGATAAAGTTCCTTGTCCTAGCACAGGTGTTGAGTATTGCATTTGGAAAGGCTTTAGGGCTAGAGTCTTTAGAGTTATTTTTGAAAATGTAAATGATGACATTTTGGAGACACTTATTCACTTTGAATGTCCTCATGCTCTTTGGACTCACATTAAAGAGGTATATGGAGACCGTGATTCTTCTCCATCTCTTGAAGCTCCTCTTTCCAACTCACATGTGCTTGTTCATTCTTCAGAGTTGATAACCCATGCTTGTGATCCTTTGGACAAGATTGCAGATGTTTCAGAGGTTCCAGATTCTTCATCTTTTGTTGATGAGTCATTGAGTACTACCATTGATTCATTGCAACAGGTATCTGATAGTCTTCCTGATTGGGATTCCTATTTGACAGACATTGCTTCTTTGTTTGTGGAGTCTCACATTTCAGATTTGGAGGACCAATTTGAGGGTTTATCTCTCTTATTTGATGATAGTAATGGGTCTACTATTATAACTTCATGTTTGTCTATGGAGTTTGTTCAAGATCAGTTTCCATTGGTTCCTAGTTTGTCACAATTTGTTGTGATTGGGCATGTACCTGATTGGATTGTGGCATCATCTTCATCATCCAAGAACTTGGCAACACATGAGCAGATTTCAGAGACAACATCTTCATACATATGGATTCCTCTTCCTACTTCCTATCCAGAATGGGAATCATTCTTGCAGTTGTACTTGGTGTATCTTCTTCCTAAGGGGAGAAACATTGTTTGTAGGCATTGGATTTTGTTTTGTCTTCAAACATTAACCATACTTGCAGGAGATCATACATCATGGGGGGATATCTTATCTCATTACTTCCCTCTTATGGGGGGGTAATTTATTGTATATTCATGATGGATGTAGTCCTTGGGGGGTATCATTGAGTCCTCCATACATCATGTTTACATTTGTCATGCCTTTTTCTTGTTTTCTCTCTTTTGGAGAGGGGTTTTTTCCCACTGGGTTTTCCCCTTTTCTCTGCTTTATGAGAGATTGCATTTCATTTGCATCTGTAAATGGGTACCTAACATGACCTAGTTGCTGGGACCCATAGTAGTTTGCATTATAATCTTCTCCCTAAGTTGCACTTATGGGGGGGTGTTGGTGTAATTAACTATTTAATTACATCTTCATAAGTTTACTTAGGAAATCTTTAATTCCTAAGTTATAGGATCTCATCTTTATCTTATCGAGCTATCTTTTTGCTCAAGATAAGATTTGGTTGTTGCATGCTTGCCTTTTATAAGCAAGCCTCATCTTGTACATTTGTATCAATTAATTGTGAATCAATCTTGCATATTGATAGCAAGCATTCTTGCCATGATCTCTCTCTTGTGGAAGTAT